>JACWST010000210.1:0-68044 GCA_014850475.1 Cryphonectria naterciae
GGTCGGCCTTCGCCTGGCCAACATATACGACATCTCCTCCAAGAAGATCCTGCGCAGGTGCGCCGTGGCTGGGAGCGTGGAGATCCACACCCGACCAGATTCCTGGGTCTGTGTGGCCTGGGCTTTGTCCACTGAGCACAGGTCTTCAAGGTGGTACGTGCAGCCAGCATGCAAGCCCTCAGAACACCGTGCCTTTGTTTCCTCCAGAATGACCGATCATGGGGGCAAGCGAAGCCATTACTGTTTAGGAAGCGGAACCCGGGGGTGAGGGGGGCTTCTCTCTCTCCCTCCCCCCTCGAGAAGAGGCATAATTGTGGGCATCAGTAGACTCCAAAAGAAAAGTAGTCCAAAGATCGCGAGTGATTGGCTGGGCAAAGTTGAACCTTGGAAGGTGACAAGCAGACAAGTGAATGGACAATGCTTCTGTCTGGAAGAACACTAGCCAGGCAGGGGGCCGAGACCAGAACCCCCAACCTGACAAGTGATATGATAGGGCAAGAATTGAGAGGGAGGGAGGTTGAAAGTGAGATGTCAAAAGCCGGGTCCAGGAAAGCTTCTAGAATATGAATCGAACCGTGGGCTGTCCTAAGAAGGCACCGAAACAGATCCAACCTAGCTGGTGTGCTCTTCGACCTCGCTCTTCAGGCAAAACTAGGACTCCCTCATGCAGGCTTGAGCGTTGAAATCAAGGGAGGGAGAGTACTGTGGGATGCAGGTCGGGGCGTGCATTGAGAAAAACAGAAAAGAAGAAAAGGGGGGAAGAAAACAGAAGAAAAAAAAGAAAGAAAGAAAAGAAAAAGAAAAGGACATTGTGACTGACCAGTATAATGATCTGCAGCGCAGCGTCAGGAGCTGTTGCGGCAGCGGATGCAGATGATGACGACGACACACCTGCTGGTGCAGCGACGACGGGTGCTGCGCGCGTATGTGCATGTGCATGTGCATGCATCGAGCCTGTCGACCCGTCCTCGGCGATTATCGGCCCTCCTCTCGCCTCGCCAGCCATCATCGCCACGGGCGTCTCTCGATTCGCAGCAGCAGCAGCAGCAGCAGCAGCGACGACACGCCGTGGCGGGTGAGGGCGGCGGGTCTCGTCTTTATAGATGCCAATGGAGAGGCGCATACATGCGCGCGAGGGCGATCAAAGTAGGGGATGTATGGGTGGGTGGGTGCGGGTGCGGGCGTGGGCGTCTGTGTGGGCGAGTCGTTTTGTTCGTCGATTTCGAGAGCAGCAGGCGGGTTTTCTGGGATCTATAGGGCTGGGGACCACTAACGGGCCCTGATGGACTTGCTGGGGGGGCGCGCGCGTGTGTGTATTGTGAGTGTACTGTGTGAGATGGGTTGTGCTCCACTTGGCTGCTGCTGCCTTGCCTTATCGACCCCGTCGAGATGCAGGAGACAGGTTCTGTAAGACCCAACCAGCCGCGGCTCTGCCCTGTAGTGCTGCGGATTGGTTGTTCTTGCCAGGACGTAACCCGACGATCTGCGAACGCTAGGCTGGGCACCTCGGGCGTATTCTGCGTCGGTTGTTTGTTGTCTGGCGATAATACGCGACCGTACTCTCGACTGGGTAATGGGACGGGTGGGCGTGAAGAAAGGGTAGATGGAGAGGAGGAAGGGGCAGAGAGGGAGAAAGGGAGAGAGAGAGAGGATGGATCGATTGGGATTTTGAAAGTGTGAAAGGCAGGTACACTCTGTAAATCTGGGAAGGGAAGGGTAAGTTAGGGCGGGCGAGGATGACGAGAGATAGAAGGATATGTGCGAGGTGCCAAGTTCCTTCGTCTTCAAGATCGTTGGAGAAAATCCAAGGACCACACATCAACTGCAATGCCACACCTAAGACTGCACACCACCAATGGTGCACATATACACACAATACACACACCTTATAGAAATGGAAAAGTTGAAGAAAAAAAAAAAGGAAAAAAAAGAGGGAAAAAAGGAAGAGGGAGAAGAAGAAAAAATCCACGCCAGGCAAAGGCCGGGAATGATGCTAGCGCTGATAATGCCGCCTCTGAGCCTAGCCTCCTTCTTTCCCAAAATGCTTCTCAGGGATTCCCTCCCTTCCCTCGAGTCTTTCTTTTCCCCGTCTGCTCTTTCCTTCTCTCTGGTCCTTTTCAGGTACAAAGCACGCCAGCAGCAAGCCTACAAAGGATTGAGAGCCAGACTCACGACGGATGGACGGCAACACCAGGGCTCTTTCTTTTTTTCTTCTTCTTTTTTTAGAGGGGAGAGAAGCATGAAGGTGTCTGATGAGGGAAAAGGCTGGCGAGGGTTGGGTGGTTTCGCGCATACACCCAGCCAGCAGCTCTCAGCATGGGGTGTCGCGTATCGAGGCCTCGTCCGGCCCTACAATCATTCCCTGCTGCGTTCCCCTTCTGAGGAGAAGAGAGGAGAAGGGAATATTTTATCCCCAGGCTCTGGTCTATCAAACACCCAACAAAAACGAGGAAAAAAAGTTGATCCTGCCACTCTTAAATAATATGTTGTTGGTGGACGTTCGAGTGATCGAGTCCAGTGTCTCGGAAGCCTTGTGGGTGGGCCGGGGGAGTTCCCAAGTTGGCTTTTGCTCACGGCATTACCGTGCACACATGGCTGATGTTGAGTGTGTGCCGTTTGTCTTTGATGCAATTTTTATGGCTCGTCGCACATAAAAGAGAGAAAGGCCCTGGACTTGAAAGACCCTGGCTTGCACGTGGCGTCTGCGTGTGTCTACCCGTGGACAGAGATTAAAGAAAACAATAGCGAGTCTCTTCCCGACCGAACAAGGAAGAGGCAGAGCAGAGGAACAAAAAAAAAAAAAGACAGAAAAGACTCGGGTCCTTGTCTTTCCTTTGTACGGATGTTGTCGCTTTTATGGTGCCCAGTTAGGTGACCCCTCTCTCCTTCTTATCCCACACAAGACAGAGGCGCGGTCCGAGGTTCGGGTCAAAAGTCTGACGGACCTGCCGCATGCGGGCGGGTGACGTCCAGCCTTGGACTGACACACACACACACACACACACACACACGCCCATACACACGGAAGCGTTAAGAGTGTGTGGGTGTGGGGGGGGTGGGGGGCGGGGGTTGGATAATGGTCGTTGAAATAAGAAACAAAATGTCTGTGTGTATAGGCCCCGCGCGGATCAGGCTCTAGAAGTGGTAGTAGTTGAGATACAGTGGAAAGGGAGAGGGGGAAGGAAAGAGAAAGAGGAATTGGAAAGAAGAAAAAAGGGTCTTTTTTTTTCTTTTCATTCTTTGGATCTGAACAGGAGAGGATGGATTGACTGGATTGACACCTGCAACGGGTGCCTTTTCTGCTTCTGGGGCAGTGAACCTTATTGCCCTGGACCCATTTCAAAGGACCCTCCTCCATTAATCCACTTGTTGATCTTGTCCTCTTTTTTTCCCTTTCTCATTGGCTGCAGTCAAAAAAAAAAAAAAGGTAATAGCCAGAATCCAAAAAAGAGGACTTGTCTGTATTCTCGGAGGGAAGTTTGCTACAATGTACTATAGTGTATTATGTACGCCCGTACTCAGATCTAGTAGTTTTCCACAGCCTATTGGAACACCGCCACGCGCATGATCTACCCGCAGGGCCAAGGAGGTTTGGCCCCTCGGCCTCGCCGGTGCGTGTGCAGCCAGCGGAAGGGAGGGGGCGGCTGTTGGGTGGTACATAGGATCCAAACCAATATTTGGTGGGGCTCTGCACTGCAAGCAAGTGGCTGGTGGGATCGTCCTGGCTGGAGCTCTAGTGACGTCTGTCTCTCTTTCTCTCTCTCTCTCTTGCGCGCCATCAGCTGCAAATGAAGGAGAGAAAAAGAAGACGTGCATCCATCCCGTCTGACGTGCATACGAAAAGCGAGGTCCCAACAGGTACCTGATCTGACCCGTAAATCCTACTAGGTTCGCGCGCGCGCGCACACGCACATAGCCGAAGATCGAATCACATCACAAGATTCCTTACATCCCGCATGCGTACGTCTTGGATGAGGACAAACCGTCAGTAGCCCCCCTCCCCCCCTCTCTCTCTTCGTCGGCTGTGCCGGCTACATACATCTCGAGGGCCGATTTCAGCGGAAAGGGATATCAACTCTTGCATCACAGAACCAACCATACAGTCGGCCCCGCCGAGACGTGGCTTGCTTGACTGATCGATTGATCAAGCTGGTACTCACTCATCATGCGCACGACCAGACTCGCTGGGACTATTTGTTTATTTTCAGTTAGATATGTATCATCTGGGTGTAAAACATCGTATCCTTCAAGGTGTATCCTCAACAAAAACAAAAAATTCCTCGCTACCTACCAGACCGTGCCAGGCCGTGCGCCAAAGAAAAAGAGAAAAAAATCTAAAGCAATGCTCTATCTTTTGGGGCATGAACAAAAGAGGAAGAAGAAAAAGCGGGGGAAGGCTTATGTACACTAGTACATGAGGCATGGGGTTAGATGAATAGTGGGAAAGACCCGAGTTGACCGGCAGGTCACTCAATCAGCAGCAGCGTCCTGTTGAAGAGCGTCAAGAAGGAGAGCATCCAGGCTGTTGGTGCTCATCTCCGACACCGCGGAGGCTCGTCTGGAAGGGCCCTGGCCAGCATCAACGGCAGAGCTTCTTCGTGTCTGGGCACCGTTGTCTATGGTCTTACCAGCTTGGATCCTAGGCGACCGGCGCCTAGGTGACTTTCGAACGCCAGCCTGCGCCGCTCGGTATCCAGGGGTCTCGGCCTCCCGTGTTCGCGGAGTGCCCGCGCCCCGCTCGCTGGGATGACTGCCAGCGCGAGTAGTGGTCACCTGTGTATCATCCGGCAGCTCAGGGTCTACAGCAACAGGAGGTTGGCCGACAGGGGGCGGAGGCGGTATGGGCAGTTCAGCAAGCCCAGCTTCAATCAAAGGATCCAGGGGGTAGTCTGTGTAGGTACCTACCGGCATGTCGTTGTCCTGCTGCGGCAAATAATTGTCCTGCTGCGGCAAGTACTTGTCCTGGTATGGAGCATAGTCATCATCAGCATAGCCGTCAAAGAGGTTCGACGGGCCTGCAGCACAGCCTGCAGACGGCTGGGCTTGCAACGGCTGAGCGCGTGAGGGACCATGTGTGCTGATTCTCTTGCGGGACGACTCGGGCGCGGGATCAGGCTCAGGCACGGCAGCCAGCGCGTTCTGACCCTGCTCTCGCTGGGCCCGCATCCGCTTGTGTGTCTCGACCTGCTTGCTGACATCACCCACGAACTGGTCAAGGTGGTTGGTCAACTTACCGCCAGCTTTGAGCTTCCTCTTGCGCTGAATAATCTTTGTAGATGGGTTCTCGAGATGAGCCGCTGTGAGACGATGAAACAAGTGGTCCTCGTCGTCGAGCAGGAAAGGCGGGCGCGTTACGGGGTCCGGATGCGTCGCCGTGAAGCCATCCCACCTGGATCCAATCTCCTCAACCCAAGTCTCTACAACACCCTGCTCCAGGTCGTTCAGGGCCATCGGGTTGTTGGCCCTCGGGTTTGTGGTCGCAGGAGGCTCGTGGCCAAACTTGCGATCTTCAGGGACGACAACCACCTGAGGGTCGCGGAAGAGCTCGATCAGGTTGACCTGCTGCTCGAGGCAGTAGAGATGCATGTAACCTGCATTGTGGTACGGGTTCAGCCAGTCTCCGCCCTCATCGTCAAACTCCTGGATGCAGATGCGCACTTGGCCCTTCAGGATTGTCCCGCGTTTGTCCGGGCATCCTTGAAAGCGGCACTTGAAGCTCTGGCCGCCTCGAATGTACCGGTGGTTGGACTGGGACGGCTGGATCTGGATGCGCAGGATAGGATGACGGATCCCGTCAGACCTCTGTGCCGCATACTCAAGATACTCCAGGAACTCGTTGGCCGTGAATCGCAGATTCGGCTCAAACTCGACCCCACTGTACTTGATTCTCTTTCCGCTATACGGCAGAATGAGCGCAGGGAGAGCACTGATGGAGTAGTAGAAGTCATTCGCAATTGTCGTATCCTTCACCCCGCGCTTGTCTGGCACGCGGCCGTGGTTTTGGGGAATGTGATGAGGGTTCAGGAAAGGTGCGATCGCTGTTGGTAGCGGTGGACGGCCTGAGTTGTCTGAGCGAGGGACCCGGCTGCTATTGGGCGGAACATTCGCCCCCGCCCTCGGACGGGCTTGCCTGGCCGGTGCAGCCGTCGTTCGGGAATAGGGCCGCTGAATATTCTGCCCACCTGATACCATATAGGCGTTTGTAGAAGGTAGGCCCTGTGGAGCGGCTGACGTTCCATATTGCTGGGGGCGCGGCGCAGGCTGGCTCGTCTGATAGAGCACAGAGTCCACAGGAATGGGAGGTGCATGTGGTTGCTGTTGAAGCTGCTGGGGTGGCTGGTGCTCGAAGACGTTGGGCAGAGGCGGTGAGGATGGACCAGCAGCAACAGGTGGGAGTGTCTGGTATTCAAGAAGGTCCAACAGAGTCGATGTGCCTTGCAGGTGCGGAGCGTAATTAGCAGTCGGAGGCGTGGCAGGTGGCAGGGCATCTACAGGAGCGACAGGTCCTTGGGGCAGTGACGGCGAGGCAGCGGCTCGCTGGTTCGCTGTACTCCCGACATTGACGTCCTGGAGGAAATCATCCCAGGCAGGGTCCCAGGGGATTTCCTTGGAACTCTTCCTGCCATTCTTGTCCTCGACAGTGATGGAGAGCCTGGACTGGCTTGAGCCAGCTCCGGAGCTGCGGCGGAATGTTATCACAGAAGCATTGCTTCGTGGCTGGTCCTTGGGGGGTGATGGCTGGCTAGCTGGCTGGCCAGCGTCGAGAGGGGCGTCGGCCTCAAGAACATCTTTGAACCACTGAGAGGTATTGGGGTCAAGTAGGGCGTTGAAATCCACACCCTCGAGATCATCCGCCGTGATGTGCAGATCAGGAAAGACCACCTCATCTGGGAGGTTAGGCTGCTGATATTGTGACATGATTGCTGAGTCGTTGGGGGGTTGAGAGTTGAGTGGGCATGGAAACTTTGTTTTTTTCTTCTTCCGGGAAGGAGGTAATCATGAGATGACGCGGTCTTAAAACGTCGAAAGGATTCCAGGCGGACAGGAGGAACAATCTGGTTGTTATAGTGCCGAGGACAAAGAAGACACATTCATAGCAACAGTCATGTTGCTGGTGTGTATGGGAACCAAGAAAGAGATTGTTTCCAAGAGCTTGTGCCATAAATAGCCCAAATGCACAACGGTATTGTTGAGAGAGATTCTTTGATGTTCAAAGACACGGGCTGGAGCATCTCAATGGGAGGAGGATACGAAGCTGGTAAAGAAACAATAAGCTTCTGGGACGATAGCAAGAGGCACTGTTCAGGCCCAGCCATGTTGTTGTTTTGTAGCCTGTCCCCCCCCCCCCCTCCGGAGTGCTCCTCATATTTTTGGCCTAACATCAAGGTCAGCAGTGTTGCCAAAGATATAGCTGGCTGATAGATCGAGAAGCAGAAATCAGATTGATAGTGGAAGGTGTCAGAGAAGAGAGCTCAATGCATTTTATCAACAGGATGGTAAATTCAGAACAGGTCTGTGAATGCGAAATTTCTCATCATACAAAAGTATTCTTAGGTAGGGAGGAAGGTGTTGTACTGACCATAATGAGATGTGGTTGCTGTCGTAGAGGCATCTCACATACCCGCACTCAGCCATGACAGTTTGTCATGGTGGTGGTGTTCTTTCAGGGACAAAATATTGCAAGGCCACACCTCCTATCTGTGCTGGTGCCCTCATATGGATTGTTGGGGCCATGAACTGGTGGAAGTCATCGTGACGGAGGAGGCCTACAGAAAGCTGGTCTCATGAAAATTCAAAGCTTTGACTTGGGTGAGGAATTTAAACTGGTGGTGGGTGGGGCTCGTGTCTGGGGGGCTGATCTAACTAGATTGGGCGGGAGCTTTGAGATCTACATCTGACCATCGCACCTACCCCCCTCTGGATCCCCTCCTTGTAGCACAGAGCACTTCAGTAAGAAGGAACAGTACTGAAGTACTTGAGTACCTATGGCGTAATCCAACTGGCCATGTTTCTTTTCAGAATCTACACCCACCCCCCCCCCACCTCTCTTCTAAACTATGCAAACTACCATATGTAGTACTGCTGTGTTGCTTTATTTAGAGCTCTGCTGTCCAACCACCGAGGAAGCCCCCAATTTGGTGGGCCAAGCCGCATCGTCTAACCTGAGTTGGGCTCAATCCTTCAACTGCCCCTGAACAGTTCCAGTTAAGCCGAGAGAGAGAGAGAGACCTTGCAGGTCAGGGAATTGGCGCTGAAGGGGGAGGGGGGCACCACACTTACGTCACGAGACAGCCATCGACTTCTGGCTTTGACTTTAACACCTCTTCAAATTCCCTGAAAGATGCGACCCCGGACTTTAGGGCTTTGTCTAGAGGACCATTTTCCTGTGACACTGCCTGAGGAGAACTGAACCAACTTCCGAGCCCACACTCACTGAACCCCCCACCCAGATGGGCGATCGAGCGCAAGCACATTTGAGGTGAGGTTAGAACTGCAGTCCCATACCACGGACAGGTTCACACACGCACTCGGCAACAAGACCTGCCAGGTTCTGCACAACCTAACATGGTCCAGCAGGCTCTCTGGCTTGATCTTGGAGACCTGTTACGCTGCCGCTGTCCTGCCGCCACTGCAGGGTTTCTGAAATCTACCAACAAGAGCAGTCAATCGACAGTGGTCTTTCTTCACTCCACCTGCACCTCGACCTCCACCTGAACATTCCCCATCTCCAACCGCACCACCACCACCGCGTTTGTTTTGTCCTCCATGCTCAAAAGCCAACCAGCCTCGATCACCACAGGCGCACACACTCATGCACTGCCAGCTTGGCTTGTCAACCCTGCCTCCAGCAAACCGCTCTTCACACTAAATTCTCTCGTTTTGCCCCGACCCTGGCTCCCACAACATAGCCCACCATGGCGGCAGAGCTGGCCCCAGATCTGCAGGAGAGGTTGGACGAGCTAGAGAAAGAATTGGAGGTGAGTTCCAAGCTCTTGCTTCGGATCCCATCACCTTCACCTTCGTCACGGCGGGTTCCTGGTCGCCGCCGCCCGACGCCGCCGCCGCGCCCGACGCTCACGTCCGGACTGGACCTCGACGGAATGTCGATCCCAACCGCCGCCTGTCCATCCTACATTCCAGCGCTCTTCTCGTGAGACAGGACAATCTGGCTAACCAAGATGCTCTGCCACACACAGGAAGGTGATATTACTGAGAAGGGGTATGTCATTGTCTCGCCCCCTCCATCTCTCCACCTGCCTGGCCCTCTCCCGCCGAGTGCCCTGGGGTGCGAACTCGCAAACCCACTCTTGCTCACAACCCTCCTGCAACGCGTTGCCCACCGCTGACCATCTTGAACCTCCTCGCCTTTCAGATATCACAAGCGGAGAACACAGCTGCTCTCCCAGTACGGCGCTCTTCCGACAGAGTCTCAATCCGGCTTGCGCATACACTCTGCCGACAGCTCCTCGCATCCTTCCAACGATGGCACGAGAGCAGGTGCTCTAGCCGCTCTGAGTGCGAATTCTCCAAGTCCCGTCAGCCCATTGACGCCAACCACCGACCTCACCTCCCCCGTCGGCGGCCGAGCGCCATCGCCCTTTTCGCAGCGGGCTCAGAGCCCTTATTCGATTCCTCCCGAGCAACACCCGGCCAACTTGTTAGCCCCTGGCGGCTCCTTCGCCGACTCGCGCCCGGATATGCGACAGCGCAATTCGCTCTTCCTCATGCCGGGCCTCGACCAGGGGAGCGATGACCATACACGTTCGCCCACGATGGCTTCAGCCGACTATGCTTTCAACCCCGAACGCCATGGCGACTACGGAGGACCCGAGCGCCGCAATACGTACGACAGCAGGACGGGCACCTTGCTCGACTCACAAGGCTACTTCTCCGACTTCGCTGGCCAACAGGCCTACGACCAGATGCCCTCGGAGCAGTATGGCGGGCCCCAGCGTTACTCTGCCAGTGACGCCTTTTCCCCGACAGCCGCAATAGCGCCTCCGATGCTCTCGGCGAACGACCTCCCTACCGACGAGATTCTTGAGTTCCTGATGCCGCTGGAGCCTCGCGAGGTCCCCTTTGCCATATCCGATCCGCACAATTCGCACGTCCAGATGTCCCAGTTCGACAACATAGCTGCCGTGCTGCGCCATCGGGGCCGCACGTCAGCCAAGCTCCCTGCGTACTGGGTGCTCGACAGCCGCGGGAAAGAGACTGCATCTATAACCTGGGATAAGCTTGCTTCTAGGGCGGAGAAGGTGGCCCAGGTCATAAGAGACAAGAGCTCTTTGTACCGCGGGGACCGGGTCGCCCTGATCTACCGCGACACTGAGGTCATCGACTTCGCCATCGCCTTGCTTGGGTGTTTCATCGCCGGCGTCGTGGCCGTGCCCATCAACGAACTCCAAGACTACCAGAAACTGAACCTGATCCTGACCTCCACGCAAGCACACCTTGCCTTGACGACCGACAACAACCTGAAGGCGTTCCAGCGAGACATCACCGTGCAGAAGCTCACGTGGCCCAAGGGCGTCGAGTGGTGGAAGACAAACGAGTTCGGCAGCTATCACCCCAAAAAGAAGGACGACACCCCGGCACTGTCCGTGCCAGACCTGGCCTATGTCGAGTTCTCCAGAGCCCCAACCGGCGACCTGAGGGGCGTGGTCCTGAGCCACCGGACCATCATGCACCAGATGGCTTGCCTGAGCGCCATTGTATCTCAAGTACCCGGCAACTCTCCCGGGGACACCTTCAGTCAATCTCTGCGCGACAAGAATGGACGGCTGATTGGCGGCAGCGCAGGCAGCGAGATACTGCTCTCGTATTTGGACCCCCGCCAGGGTATAGGCATGATTCTCGGGGTCCTCCTCACTGTGTACGGCGGACATACTACCGTCTGGGTCGAGAATAAGGCCGTCGAGGTGCCGGGTCTCTATGCGCATCTCATCACCAAGTACAAAGCTACACTTATGGTGGCCGACTATCCTGGGCTCAAGCGGGCCGCCTACAACTACCAGCAGGATCCGATGACGACTCGGAACTTTAAGAAGGGAACCGAACCAAACTTCCAGTCGGTCAAGCTATGTCTGATAGATACCGTCACCGTTGACAGCGAGTTTCACGAGGTCTTGGCCGATCGATGGTTGCGGCCGCTGCGGAATCCGAGGGCGCGAGAAGTCGTGGCTCCCATGCTGTGTCTTCCTGAACACGGGGGCATGGTCATCAGCGTGCGTGACTGGTTGGGAGGTGAAGAGCGCATGGGATGCCCCCTCAAACTGGACGTAGACGATGACGAGGACTCTGAGGAGGAGAAGGTCCAGGAGGAGAAGGAAAAGCCGGCTAATGGCTTTGGAAGTCTCCTCAGTGGCGGCCCGACCAACGTCACAGAGGAGCGCGCCAAGAACGAGTTGAGCGAGGTGCTGCTCGACAGGGAAGCGCTGAAGTCCAACGAGGTTCTGGTCGTTGCCATAGGTGACGAGGCCAGGAAGAAGGCCAGCGACCCGAGTACGGTTCGCGTCGGCGCCTTCGGGTACCCGATACCTGACGCCACGCTGGCCGTCGTCGATCCAGAGACAGGTCTGCTTTCCTCGCCGCATTCGATCGGTGAGATCTGGGTGGATTCCCCCTCTCTATCGGGTGGATTTTGGGCTTTGCCTAAGCACACAGAGCAGATCTTCCATGCTAGGCCTTTCAAGTTTGAACCAGGCAACCCGACACCGACTGCTGTCGAGCCTGAGTTTCTCCGAACGGGCCTTCTCGGCACTATTATCGAGGGCAAAATCTTCGTTCTGGGGCTATACGAGGACCGCATCAGGCAAAAGGTGGAGTGGGTCGAGCATGGACATGAGATTGCAGAGTACCGGTACTTTTTTGTTCAGCACATTGTCGTCAGCATCATGCGCAATATTCCCAAGATTTTCGACTGCTCAGCATTTGACATATTCGTCAACGAGGAGCATCTGCCCGTGGTGGTGCTCGAGTCGACAGCAGCGTCGACGGCACCTGCAACTTCCGGCGGCCCACCACGACAGCTAGATACGGCCCTGCTCGACTCCCTTTCGGAGAGGTGCATGGAGATCCTGATGCAAGAACACCATTTGCGTGTTTACTGCGTGTTGATCACCGCACCAAACTCGCTGCCCAGAGTCCAGAAGAACGGCCGTAGGGAGATCGGGAACATGCTCTGCCGCAAGGAATTCGACCTTGGTAACCTGCCTGCGGTTCACGTCAAGTTCGGTGTAGAACATGCCGTACAGAATCTGCCTGTCGGTGTCGATCCAATGGGTGGTATCTGGTCCCTCCTTGCTTCAGAGTCCCGGGCCGACGTGCTAGGCCCTGTCGAGAGACAGTACTCGGGCATTGACCGTCGCGAAGTGGTCATCGACGACCGGACTTCGACCCCTCTCAACAATTTCAAGAGCATTACCGACCTCATCCAGTGGAGAGTAGCCAGGCAACCTGAAGAGTTGTCGTACTGCACGATCGACGGCAAGGGCAAAGAGGGCAAGGGCATTACCTGGAAGAAATTCGATACCAGGGTGGCAGCAGTTGCCATGTATCTCAAGAACAAGGTTAAGATCCGACCTCGGGATCATGTCATTCTCATGTACACCCACTCGGAAGAATTTGTCTTCGCGGTACATGCATGCATCAACCTTGGCGCTGTCGTTATTCCCTGCGCTCCGATGGATCAGAATCGTCTGCCCGAGGATGTGCCGGCCTTCCTCCATCTTGTCGGTGACTACAATGTCAGGGCCGTATTGGTCAACCAGGACGTTGACCATCTTCTCAAGATGAAGCCGGTAGCTCAGCATATCAAGCAATCTGCGTCTATCCTGAAGATAGGTGTGCCGCCTATCTACAACACCACCAAGCCACCGAAGCAGAACAATGGACTGAGAGATCTGGGTATCACTGTGGACCCTTCCTGGGTCCAGCCAGGCTACCCGGTTGTCATTTGGACATACTGGACTCCCGATCAGCGAAGACTCGCCGTACAGCTGAGCCACGAGACGATCCTGGGCATGTGCAAGGTCCAGAAGGAGACGTGTCAGATGACGAGCTCCAGGCCCGTCTTGGGCTGTGTCCGGAGTACCACAGGCCTAGGCTTCATCCACACCTGCCTGATGGGCATCTACATTGGCACGCCCACCTACATACTATCGCCGGTGGAGTTCGCGCAGAATCCCATGTCGCTGTTCATGATCCTCTCCCGGTATAAGATCAAGGACACGTATGCGACGCCGCAGATGCTCGACCACGCGATGGCCCTGATGCCCGGAAAGGGGTTCACCCTGCATGAGCTGAAGAACATGATGATCACCGCGGAGGGCCGGCCACGCATCGACATCTTCCAAAAGGTTCGACTGCATTTCGCAGCGACCGGGCTCGACCGCACAGCGATCAACACTGTTTACTCTCATGTGCTAAACCCGATGATTGCATCGCGTTCATACATGTGCATCGAGCCAATCGAGCTGTGGCTGGACACCAAGGCTCTCCGAAGAGGTCTTGTCATACCTACCGACGTCGATACCGATCCCAAGGCATTGCTCGTACAAGATTCTGGTATGGTTCCTGTATCGACACAGATAGCAATCGTCAACCCCGAGAGCCGACTTCTCTGCGGAGACGGCGAGTATGGTGAGATATGGGTCGATTCGGAGGCCTGTGTCAAGGGTTTCTATGGCTCAAAAGACATATTTGATGCCGAGCGGTTCGATGGCCGGACGATCGACGGCGATCCGAACATTAGCTATGTCCGTACTGGAGACCTCGGCTTTCTTCACAACGTCAGCAGGCCCATCGGCCCAGGTGGTGCTCAGGTCGATATGCAGGTTCTATTTGTGCTGGGCAGCATCGGCGAGACGTTTGAGATTAATGGGCTCAGCCACTTCCCCATGGATATCGAGGCTTCTGTAGAGCGGAGTCATCGGAACATCATGACTGGCGGCTGGTAAGCAAAGCTCTGTCCAGTGAGATTTGATTTGGTGAAGAGTAGGCTAACGAAGAATCTCAACAGCGCTGTGTTCCAAGCCGGTGGCCTCGTCGTGGTCATCGTCGAAGTAGGCCGCAAGGCTTACCTCGCATCCATTGTCCCTGTGATTGTCAATTCCATCCTCAATGAGCATCAGGTGGTTGTCGACATTGTTGCGTTCGTCCAGAGGGGCGATTTCCCCCGCTCTCGCCTTGGCGAGAAGCAGAGAGGCAAGATCCTGGCTGGTTGGGTTTCCCGCAAGATGAGGACGATAGCACAATTCGCCATCCGGGACACATCCACCAACCTGGGGGCCGGCGAAGCTGAAGGCGCCCCAGACGGGCATAGGGCAAGCTACGGTAGCTTCAGAAGCAGCAGTGGCGCACAGATCGGCCTGGCGGCAGTGGGCAGTACGTTGCGCAATGTCGAGCCGGCCCCTCAGATACTTGAGCAGAGAGAGCTGGAGCAGCAGCTCGAGCACATGGGTGCCCTTCCACCTGAGGAGATGAGAGCCGGACATGCTCACAGCAGTGATTCTCACGCGAACGGCCGTGACGAGATGACACCGACAGGGCCACGCGCCTCTCAAGATGCTCACGCTTTCGACCTCTCCGACTTCAACCACTTTGATTCAAACGATGTACCGCCAGGTGTTGGTCCCAAGCCAACCCAGCAGACACCGGAGATCAGGCTGCCCGAGTTCCAGGAAGGCGGGCAGATGGTTGATTGGCGGGGTCACCCCGTTCCACAGAACGGCGCCGGCCACGACGCCCGCAATTTATCGATACAGAACGATGAAGACTGGGCCGCTGATGCCATCGCCGGAATGAGTCTCGCCGACCGAAATGATATAGGCAGGGGCTACTAGGTGTGGCATCCTTTCACATGATGAAGGCTCGAGGTCGGTGGGTGTAGCAATACTTTTTTCTTTCTTTCTTGTTTTCATCCCTGCCGGCTCGTTATAATACGCTCTAACGCCCATCGTCGGGGTTGGCTTTGTCTCCTTCTTGCCTTGGACTTTATTTTTTTTGTCGCATTGCTCGCATCCCGCATCTGCATTCGACGCCGTTAGAGTAGCACAGCACCAAGGGGTCAGCTCGTTAGTTTCGTTACATTTTGCTGGATTGTATTTCTTATGATGATGGTACGACTTTCATTGCTAGGAGGAGCACATGCAAAATGGACGAGGCAGAATCTGTTCATGTGCAACATATTCACATTAATCATATATACTCCACTGCGATAGATCACAGGCGTCTTGCTAAATAGACCAGATGTGTCTCGTTGGACATCCATAACCGCGTGACTTCATTATCTGCTACCGCACGATCGCTTTGAATCAACAAGTCTTCTCTGAGTGAAGATATTTACTATCACAGCTAATGACTCCTATTTATGAGACGTGGCTTTCCAACTCATTCTGTCTAGAGTACGGCCTCGAGTCGCACAGACTCAGCCTCGAAATTAAAAGCGACTGGATGGCCTTTCGGAGCTTTTACACGATATAGCCCTCGTCTTCCACCGCCCATCATTGGCCATATTTGAGCGGTTTTGACCCCCCCCCCCCCGCCCCCTCCTCCCCCGGGCAACCATACGTTCATCTAGTTTCTATTCCTCCTCGTGTAAGTCAACCATGGTACATTCTTGGTGTCACCAGCGGCTATTCAGACCCCGGTGACCAAGTGACTTTTGCTCAGCAGATCCTTGGGTCAAGGAAGCCCAAGCATGTCCAACTTCTGGGACGGAACCAGACCCACCATCCTGGGATATTGCTTTGCTTTTTTCCCCCTTCCTTTTTCTTTGCCTCCAAGATATCATCTCAGGCACATAATAGCCCGGCTTCATGCAAGACGATATTCTCTATAATGCGGTCTCGTCTCATGTCTGTTCTCGCCATTGGCCTCCTACTTTTTGTATGGACACTACAATGGAGTACTTCGAAACTACTTTCCAATCTCACCTGGACAATGGACAATGATCGTCACACAGCCAGTAGCAACACCCACTCGATCCGGCCCAACATAATCAGCCCTCAATACCAGAGCCTAGGCAAGCCCCTTCCGGCTAATTTCGACCTCTCGGACCCCGATGCTCCCTTTGTGGGCTGGCCCCTGAAGCGACTCTGTGACGAAGTGGATGAGTGGATTCCGGGCGTTGTTTTCATGTGCGACAATAATTTTGGCGGTGTCGGTAACGTACGCAACTTCATCCTCACCTGTGTCCGGTATGCCATCGAGGCCGGCTCCACTGGTCTGGTGATGCCGGCGATCAGGAAGAGAAAAGACGACGACATCAGGATCATCTTTGGCCACTCGGACTTCAGGCCGTTCAGCTACCTGTTTGACGAGGAGAACTTCCGTCAGGCGCTGGGCGAAAGCTGCCCGCACATAACCCTCTACGACGACTGGACCCAGGTGCCCCATATTCGATACCTAAACAATGACAAGAGAGAGCCAGAGGTCCAGAAGATCGACCCACGGCAGATGGGCCGGATTGATGCCGATAGATGCGATTTTGCTGAGCTCGATCACCAGACGGACCGCTTTGGGGGTAAGCCAAGTTCCAAGTTCGTGTTGCAGGGGGGTTTATCTTCACCCGGTCATGGAACTGTATATCTTTCTTGTGAACCTTACTCTCGACCATGTGTTTTTGTTTTGTTAGTAAATAGCTCGCCAAAAGCCTACTGATATGGTGAATAGCCCGATTCCGAGAGTTTGTCCGTAATCCCAAGAATGGGAGACCGCCTTCTAAGAAGAACACACGTCTCTTCCGGGGAACCGACTGGCCAGGTGTGTTATGGGAGTGGCCTGTCTTTCGTGATGGGCCGGAACTGGCCAATACGTTCGGTGGGCTTTGCAAGTTCAACAAGACCATCATGGAACTTGGCAAGAAAGTTCTCGCTAGTATGCAAGGCTTCGCACAGGAGCAGGCGCAGACTCTGAGTAGATTCCAGACCAAGGACAGAGACCGGTCCAGATTTCTCGGTGTTCACCTCAGATCCGAGGCAGATGCTGAGCCTTTCTGGCCGTCTTACGAGGAGCAGGAGGCCGCATATCTGCGCAAGGCGGAAGAATCCCAGATGACAGTCGGCTACCTCGCCTCGGGGAACTTGACCGAGGCCCGCAAACTGGTGGCGGCGGCAAGAAAGCAGACCGGCATGGCGCTGCGTGTCAAGGACGACTTGCTCGGAGGCGATGACCTGAGAAAGATACACTCCATGAGCTGGGACCAGCAGGGTCTTGTCGATTATATCGTTCTGGCGGGCGCTGACTATTTTGTTGGCAACAGCAGGAGCAGCTTTTCCATGTCGATCTGTCAGAAGAGACATCTGAAAACGGAGGGCTTGTATTCTAGGGCTTACAAGGTGCGAAAAGATGGATACGGACGTAGCTTTGTTGTGGGGCCCATGGATAAGTACTATGAGCATTGGCTGTTTATCTGGGATGCCATGTGGCCGTGACCAAAGAAAAGTTTCCTGAAACACCAAGAGCTGGCAGTTTCACGATTTGAGAACAGTGGATAATAGTAAAAGAAAGAGGAGCACACGAGCCATAGAGAAATGCTGTGGACTCCAAACATTGAAGGCAGTTGCCGGATATCCAAGTGTCAACAATCGTGAGGACATTTGCATGTTTTAAAAGCCATATTCTTCTGACACCTGATGATTGTGATTTTCCTACCTGTTTTTTCCATACAGTATAATTAAGTGGGGCGCAGACTGCAGTCATCATTTTTTTTCTTTCTCCCCCAGTATGCTGTGATCTCAGCCTCAACACACACCTCTGAAAGTGGGATCATGCAAGGCAACAGCAAGCACCACACCCATCTATCCCTCCTCCATTTGCTTCTCCTTGTTCTTCTCCTCCTCTTTCTGCTTCTGCTGCTGCTGCTGCTGTTTCTTCCTGTTCTTCTTCGTGACAAAAACTGTTCCTTCACTTGGACAGGACAAGAATACCTGTGCCACTTATTGCCGAACTTGTTTTGCTAAGCTTCTAGGATGGCTGCGGGCTATGATGATGAAGATATATGCCCCATTTGTCACCGTCTTCTCCAGGATCCGGTCAAGACTTGGTGTGGTCACTCGGCCTGCAGAGTCTGTCTCTTAACATGGATATCATTTGCAAATGATGGGCCACAACCCATCGAGAAGTCCTTCCAAATACCAGCCAAGCCAACCACGGATGGGCTAAGCCTTACATGCACCCTGTGCAGAGCTGAGACGAAAGCCTTCCTAGACACGACAAGACAATGCCAGCTACAGCAAAAGTATCCTACAGCATACCAGAAGCGAATACTGGAGAATGACTGTGATGCCATCAATGACATGGTCATTCAGATCGGGAACAAACACAAAAATGTCCCTCCTACCATCTCGCCGTTGTCCGGAATGGTCCGCACTCATCACTGGACGTTTTTCCTCATCAGCTCCCAGCCACAAGTAATTGAGTCTGTCGATATCATCCTACATGGAACTTTCCGGCATGAACGCCTCGTCACACTGCGCAAACCTCCTTTCACCAAGTCATCTTTGGGCTGGGGCTATTTTGAGCTCACTGCGTTGTAAGTCAACAAAAAGTTTGCTGAATCCCTCGAAAATACCATAGGGCTAACGCAGGGGCTTGAAGTATCACCCTGCGCGAGGGTTGGGAATGGGTCGGCTCAGACGCCGTGGCCAGCACCCAGAGAGACAAGAGGGACAGACTGGCGATGAATTGGATGCTTGACTTTGGCGGGCACGGTAGTCAGTCGATCAAGACGGAGCGAATTCGAAGACGAGATACTTGGGATGACATTGTGGAGTCACTCCAGAACTTGTTTGTGGATGCCGACTAGCTTAGAGACGAGAGTTCCTGTCTGCAACTTCAACCAAGTATGAACTGGTTTCACGATATTCCTCCTCAGGAGGTCCGTTTCTTTTCCTCTACGACTATATACTTAGTACTGTCCGGCCATCTGTCTGCCGTCTGGAACATCACAGGCTTTGCTGAGGGGAAATAAATAATGACCTCTGTGAGCATGGAAAGAGTGAATTGGACCAACTAATTAAAAGAAGATGAAGAAAGAAAGCACAGAACGTTTAGTTTTATATAAAAGAAAAGTCATGATTGGAGGTTTTTTCCCGACATTTGCCCCCTTCATCGTATACCGTCTCACGCTGAACCTCCCGACCAAGGTCATTCCGTCTCCTCAGCCAGCTTGGCGGGCAAGCTCTCCTCCATCTCCTCTTCAATAGGCTCGCGGTGATCGTCACAGACCTTCGAACCCTTGTCAGACTCCGTCGCCTCGTCCAGCTTGGCGGGAAAGCTCTTCTCCGTCTCCTCCTCCTCCATAGATTCGCGGTTATCCTCACCGATTCCCCGATTGAAGTCAAAATATAACGTCTCGGCCAGTTTGGCAGGCAAGCTCTCCATTTCCTCCCTCATGGACTCGGGACTAGCACCCTTCTTAGAAAAGGCGAAGTCGATGATTGTCACTCCTTCTTCGTTGACAATAAAGTTGCCTCGGTTGACATCTCCGTGTAGGATGCCCAGTTGGTGAAGTTTCCCCAGGGCGGTCTCGCAGTCGTGCAAGTCCTCAAGTTTAGCGAGGCGTCCCTTGATCTTCTCCGTGAGGAAACCCATGATGCGTCCGTGTTCGGAGATATGGCCGAGAAAGCGTGGGCCGGTTCCGGAACCCTCAATCAGCTGATATATTCTTGTTTCCTGCTCGATTTCCGCCACATCCCATTCGTGAGGGGCCAATTTGGAGATCACGGGAGCTGATGATGGGGGGTCACGTGGGAGGTCCGAGTGCGAGACGACTTCGTCAACCTGGAGAGGCAACTTCGTATAGAAACGAACCCGCTTCAGATCTAGAAAATCAACCGTAACATGATGCCATTGACACTTGACGCCAGCCAGTCTTCGGTTCGAATAGGATGTTTTCAATTCGCCGCTGGTTTTGTCTCGCGAGATATGAGCCTCGGTCCATTCCTCATCGCAATGAAGAGGAGGCAGTGCTGCAAGAAACCCGGGGATAAATGTACGGATGTCTGCAGGGAAGGCCCCAGGACTAGTAACTAGATGTTTGATTTGGTTCCCGATTTTCAGTCGATAATAGGTCTCATTAAGATCGGGGTCATTGTACGCCGAGAAACTCAGAACGATGGGCTTGATTGGCAGATTTGTAGCGCCAATATCGTCCGCCATTGTCGTTGATAATGGGACTATTCCCTATGAAGCTATCAGTGGATGTGTTTGAGGAAAATCAAGTAGAGAAAGAAAGTAACTTACTGTCACTATGCCTTCTTTCTTCTTCTCACGTCCCTGGTAAAAGGTGAAGGGGGGGGGGTGCTTATGGTAATCAAGGCGAAATGGACTGGCTTGTGCTGGAGAAAGGAGGAGATCTAGCCAGGACAGGGCTGTCGTCTGAAAGACTTTGCATGTAACAAGTTGCGAATTGTAGGCGCTGGTTGGGGATGTCAGAGCAAGCTTACCAGCTGTGATGGGGAGCAAAAGGTTTTCCTACAGTTGGGTTCTCGAAGCTATATATTATACTGCCCCGGCACAACCAGTCTGTCAGAGCAACTTGCTTTCCGCCCTCATGGTCATCAGTCTCACTGAATCCTTTTTTGGGCTCTGTCTAGAGCTGAGTTCTAGCGGTCTGTTGAATTCTTTGTTGCAAAGTGGCTTCTTGGGCTCCATCTAGAGTTATGTTCTAGCGGTCTAGAAAATAATATTACAGATTTCTAATGATTCCCAGTCTTACTGAATTTTTTGTAATATCACTGCGGCAATTCGGCTCTATTTGAACCCCTTTAATGCTTACAAAGAATCAAAGAAACTTGCACAATCTGAATAGAAGCACCTGCGAGACTTGTGGCAGATTGTCAGTTAACCCAGCTCTATGAATTCGCAGGCCCAGCGGTCATCCTGAAACACTCCCAGCTTGACAAAGCCCATTTTCCATAGATCAGCAAAAGTTTGACAAGCATTGCTCTCTATATCAGATGGGAAGAAGTTGTTGGCAACAAAATTCAAGTCATGGATACTTACATAATCCATGAATGAGCTTCAGACTGCCGTTCTATCCTCCTTCGCTAGACAGATCAATTCTCAATGTTTTCAGCTCACATATTCCTTCCTTGGCAGGCTGCGTGTCTCTCCTTGTACATGCAGCTGTATCACTATTATATGTAGTTCACATCTTGTTTTGGCTCGATGAAAAAGCATAGATTTTCAGATCCAGACACATGGCATCCAGCAAGGGGCAGGACTCAGGGGGGAATATGGCTCTATAACATCTTGCCTCTAAGGCATGTTATCTATAAAGAAGCGGCATGAGAGTCTCTCCATCACCTTGAGATTCACTGCATCACCTTCAAATTCACTGCATCGGCATTGGAACTCATTCATCTAGCCTTTCTCTACACCAGCAACAACCAAGCTCTTTCAAGTCAGCTCCCACCAACACCACTCAAGCTTTCAACAGCGCAAGTGTAGCTTGGCTATCTACATCAGTCATTTGTATCCATAAACAGCAAACATACAAGTCATTCGGATACCCACCATCGTAGTAGGCACTTGTCCCTCATATCTAAGCATGGCAAAGTTTCTAATATCATTCTGTCAGTGAAAAATGTGTACTCAATACTTCATCAAGTATGCATGTGGCTGCACCTATGATATACACTTTCAGCAGTGCCAAATGCGCTCCGGTACTGCTGTCATGTGCGATCTACTCGCCAGAGTGCCGATTTTCTCACGGGCGACCTCCCACCGTTGCAGAATGCACCTAACCGAAGAGGGGAAGAACCAGGACTGAAAGGCAAGAAAGGACTGTGGAACAGGAGGGTACAACTTGTGCACTGTGAGGGAGGACTGGGAGTGATGAAACTGGGGGTGGTGAAATGTAAGAACAAAAACAAAAAAACTGTGACTCTGCTCGCTACCAGCACGGTTTTTACTTGGATACTTTTAGTATAAAACTTGGCTACAATACATTGGGGAACAGTGTCCACAACTCTTGTTTGGAATCATCCTGTAGGTCGAAGGCCTCCTCTGAACACAAAGTTTCGCCAGCAGGCAAGCTGGCAAGTAGTCGCTCATACCCCTGGCCTCTCACAGGAGCTGTGCCATTTCACACCACCGATGATGTTCCAAGAAGCCACCTCGGAGTGGTCCATCATTTTTCTACCAGCAACAAACTCACAACCTGTGCGCGGCAATCCCTATTCGACCTTGCCAGTTCATCTATCGTAAGAATAACAAAGTGCTCGGCTTCATAGTAACGAAACGAGGTGATGAGGCGGTTAGGGCAAGAGACGCCTTGGGGGTTTACCGGCACTTAAGTAACTCAAGATCCGAAGCCGTATGTTTGGTTTCGGGGTGCCGCTGAAGGTTTTGCGCTGCTTATTGTCAATGCAACGGGGAATGCTCCCAGAGGTGGTGAAGGGCCAATCCCAAGAGCACGAAGTTGAGATTGTATTATTGATCGGGGAACTCGCGGTTCCAGGTCTAGCAATGGGGCACCTGAATACGTTCATCATCATTCCTGCGCCCTACATCGCTACAGAACGACATGGTCACAGGCCCGTCCTCATCCCGAGCATACGCTCACTCTCCTGATAGAGCATCTGAGCGCTGTCTGCATCCTTCGCATGGTCGGCAAGCAAATGATCCGCAAGCTGACAGTCAACCATATATCCAACTACCTCGCCACCGACGTCGAGCTCAGCCAACTTAGGATCAAATGCGGCAACGATTGTCGTCGCAGCTCCTTGGTCCAGGGTCTGCCACGTCTTCTGCCCAAGAGTGCCTCGGACAGTGTCGTAGGCCTCTGTGTCCATACTTCGTGATAGCCCTGTGTCTACTGAGCCCGGGTGAACGGACAGTGCCAGGATGTTGTCTCCGTTCTTCCTGAACCGACGCGAGAGCTCCGTGGCATACAGGATGTTGGCAGTTTTGCTCTGACCGTAGCCGATGAAGCCCGGGTACGAATCCTCGCCGAGCTTTAGCCAGTACTCCGGAAGATCTCTGGGCGGCTTCTGGCTCTCCGGCACGCCATCGTAAGCGTAATGATAGATCTGGTAGTCATGGAACCGGACGGGCGAGAGCCGGTGACCATGGCTGGTCACGTTCAGGATCCGTGATGGGCCTGGGCCGGCGCCACTCGATCTTGTCGCCGCACGCAGTTTTGGGAGGAGGAGGGACGTGAGGAGGAAGGGGCCCAAATGGTTGACAAAGAACTGCATGTCAACAAATGTGTCTCCAGGGGTCTGGATGGCGTCTCGGCTGAATGAGCAGACGCCGGCGTTGTTGATCAGGACGTCGACGCGATCTACCAGAGAATCTATCGCCGCGGCCGCCGCTCGGATCGAATCCAGTGAGGCAAGGTCGAGAGGGATCTTATGAACTGTCACGGACGGGTACTTCTGTTCAATATCGGCTGCCACGGTGTCGACCTTGGAGGCAGTGCGGGATGCCAGAATGAGGGCGCTGGGCAGTTGGGAAGCCACAGCCAGTGCCGTCGATCCACCTATAGAATTCGGACTGACACCAGTGATGATCACTATTGATTGTAGGACGGCGTTAGGAGGTTCTCTGTATCTCATAACCACATCTCTCCTGACGGGATGAATACTTGGATGGCATCACACACCAACTCGGCCCTTGATCGCATCTTTGAGAGCCTCAGCAGCTTCAGTGCCGGTGGTTTCCCTGTCAAAAGCTGCGTTAGAAGCCATGTTGGATCTACAAGCTGATGCTGTCTTGGTGTTCTCGTTCACGCTGGTTCTGTCTGTGGGTGTCAGGCTGGAATCGACAAGAACCAGGTGAGAACTTTCAGAGTGTGGAAGAGTCGGATTAATTATAGTTTCGAAGTGAGGGGAAATGGCCTTGTCTTCTCGATGATCCTCGGCAGCTGGGTAAAGCCAAGGCCCGGTATCTCAACCTGTCGCCCAGAGTTTTTGACGCCTTGATACCATACCTCCTGTAAGTTTAAATTATATCATTACATAATTATTGTTCTCCATCCGCCATATAGTTGGTACTATTTTACCGAGCAAGAGGTCTAAACGTAGACGTCAGGAAGCGGAAACTGAGACGAAACTGGGCATTCCGTCATGAGATTTCAGAGCACGACTTCAGGGCACGACTGCCCTAGGTTGAGAAGTGATCATTAGGTCAAATGTTTACGAAGAATCTCTGTTCCACTGATTCCTGGCATTCTTTGCATTTTACTAGTTACATGTGAGTTCACTATCTCCTGCACGTCAAATGCACAAGGCATTTATGCATCGTCGATCAAATCATGTAATCAGCTATTCAAATATTCATCATCCTTTGATACCAACTGCGCATGGAGGATTATTTACAGCAAGGCACCTAGCAAAGCATCCAGTGTGTTAAGTCAAGCACTGCTGTATTGTTATTGCTCTCTGCACTATTTCACACTTGAAAGAAATGGAGCATAAATATCTGAGGACGGAATGATGCAATGAGATTTCCCACAAAGTCCATCATCTTATGCATACAATGGAGTGCTCAAGAAATTATTCGGTAAAGATGTCGGCTTTCTGATTTTCACCCTAAAGACATATCCTCAACCCTAAAGCCCAAGAGTGAAAAGCTTGTGTGCCTCTCAGCTTCTGTGCCTTGAATGCTGCGCCCCCTGGCTCCCTTGCCCTGGCTTGGATCCATCCATTCCCACAGCAGATGGTCCCTACAAACAGAGATGACAATCTATAGAGCCCATGCATAATATTGTCTCCAAGCTGGATATCGAGACACTGTGAAAATTGTGTCCCAGTGGTCAGGAGAGACAAGGGTCCTTGTGATATAGTATAATTACTTTGAGACCAAAGTGCTTCATCATGCATAAGCTCGCTCATCTGGAATAGGATTGATGGTGCTCAGCAGCGCCTTTGCAATGACTGCAATCCCCACAAGCACGAGATGAGAGGCAGCGCACCTAAGTACTAACTTAAGGGGCTGAGGCGTCAGCACTAAATCCTTGGCCACAGTGTCGCGGCTTGTAGTATGTTGAATCCCTGATCCCATATCTTGGCCGATCTTCTCCTAAACTTGTCCAGGTCCCAAAGCAATTTCATATCCGTGAGCATCCGCTCTGTACATGGTGCTTTGTCAAATAGCAGATTCACCTTTTGGGTCACATGATTCTTGCTCCATCACACATGCACAAATATAGAAGAGGGGAGAGGCAAAAAACAAAAAGATGCCGAGGAAAGGCAGCACGAAAACCAAGACCGGATGTTCCACTTGCAAGTGAGTCTCCTGTACCTGGAATTAATTCCCCACGGGCGGCGGCGGCGCCAGACCACGAGGATCTCTTGAGAGGCTCAACTTCCGACATGATATTCTAGGGCACGAAAGGTCAAATGTGATGAGGCCAAGCCACACTGCCGCAGATGTTCCACAACGGGTCGCTCGTGTGCTTATCCACCTCCACCGATGGGCCAGGCAGCGTACTCGTGGGGGGAGCTCCTCACGCTGGGGCCGTCGACCGCGGTGACCACCAAGCAGTGCACGCCGATCGGGCTGTACGGGGCAGACCAGACAGAAGGGCGGGCCCTGGAGTTCTTCCGGCTGCAAGTTGCGCCTGTGCTCAGCAGGCATTCCAGCGGCCGCGTCTGGAGGGAACTGGTTTGTCAGGTCGGGCAGCAGGAACCAGCTGTGCGGCACGCCCTGGCATGCATCAGCTCGCTGTACGAGAGCCTAGGCGACACCAGCTCCGGCCTCCTCAGGACCTCGCGGGAGAAGTTCGCCCTGACGCAGTACAACAAGGCGCTGAGCCTGGTGGCGGCGCCCAGGGCCGACCAGAATATTGTCCTCTTCGTCTGCCTGCTCTTCATCACCATTGAGACTATGCAGGGCAATACAGAGGTGGCCCTGCAGCACTGCCGTCACGGGATAAACCTCTGCAATACCCTGCCGACGGGGGCTGCAGGGTGGGCCAAGGATAGGTTACGGCCAATCTTTCTACGCCTGGCCACGCTTCCTTATTTCTTTGGCACGGAGGCTGGACAATTTCCTGAACCCGTCGGGCTGATGCCTGATTTTGAGGAAGGCGACGATGATGCTGGGGTCAAAGACGCGGCGTGGGAATCCCTGGTTCATCGGACCGTTCTTCTCATACGAAAGGGCCTCGCCTACAGTCACCAAAGGTTGATCAACGAGGTCGTCCCGGACTCCCTCCGCCAAGAGCAGCAATACATCCTCAAGGCCTTGTCGAAGTGGTGCCAGCGGTTGAAGATACAAAGAGCGAGCCTGGTACCTGGTTCGGATGAATTCGAGACCCATCTCTGGCACGAGATGCACTGTATCGTGGGCCAGGTCTGGGCTGGCTGTTGCATGAGTTACAGCGAGATGATATTCGATGAGTATGACGAACAGTTTGAGGAGATCCTGGAGATCTCCGAACAGCTCATCGACACAAGAAGCACGGCCGTTGAGTCCAGACCCAAGTTCATCTTCGAGATGGGCTTTATGCCACTGCTCTATTTTGTCGCCAAGAACTGCCGCCGCCTCGACCTGCGTCTCACCGCCCTCCGCCACACACTTCAGCTGGCGTACGACAAGGAAGGCTTCTTCAAGACACAGACCATGTACAGCGCCGTGGTCCGCTGCGTCGAGGTGGAACACGGGATACTGCTAGACCCAGCCCGGCCTGAGCATCCCAACCCTTCTGCGGAACCGAGGCCGCCGGACAACGTACGCATCCGGGTAGCCGATCTCACAAACGAGGTGGAAAATAGAGTTGAGAGCGACGGGCAAGTCTACGAGTATCGAAAGATGTGCTTTCTGGTCCAGCCGGGTGCTGTCGTTCCCGGCTTCGTGGAGTGGGTGAAAGTGAGACCTTGGCCCAGCATGGCGAACTCACCTCTGAGGATAACTTGGTCGGCCAGCGGCAGTGCGACTCCTCAGCCTGGATCGCTGGTATAGGACATAGCAGACTGCTATGGAGAAGCGGTAGATACTGAAAGAAGGTGCCAGCTACTCGAGAAATAAGTAGTTAGGATCACAATAGCGTGTGAGTGCAATACGGCTAGAAGGGCTAGGAACCTGTTTAATCATGCAAAGAATGCCCGAGTCCACAAGATCTTCTGCTTGAACGACTGATTTAGCCTTCTCCAGTTGAACGTTTGCAACAGGATAATGTACTTGGGCTGACCTGAAGAGGAAGATTCTTTCTCAACTGCCAGCGAAGGATCTCACTCACGTGCGACCAGGTATAAGTCAGAGCACGGGCAGCCGCCGACCCCTGAACTTTCATCGCTTCAGCATATCTCACGACGATCAAACCATTCGACATGCCAATGTAGTCCTCGAAGACAGCAGCTTCTTCGGCGTGTACGCCGTGCGTCGAGGAGGCGGGCGACCTGCCTCTCTACCTTGGCTTAGACGTCGCAGGACCCCCTTGACCGAGTGCACGATGGAGTTCAGCTTCCTGACTGACGAGCACACCGATCCCTCTACCAACAAAATCATCCCAGAGCCCTCCCACGAGGCCCGCTTCACGCACTTTACAAACCTTCCGATCGAGTTGTGTTTAAAGGTCTGGGGTCTCGCCCTACCGTGCCGGCGGTGGCGGCGACGGCACGCCGTGCTTGCGTTTCTGTTCTGAGACAGATACGATCCATCTTCACATCGAGAACCATGGCCACAATGCGCACTTTGCTGGCCTCGTTCATGACGCAGCAGCATACGATCCCCTAAGCGCTGGGATCCTGCATACGGCTATTGGGGGCCACCTTACGCCCCCAACAAGATCCAGCTACCCCTGAGTTGCTTACATGTGGCAGCGGGAAAACGATCAGTCAAAAGCTTGAACAAATGACTAAGGGACTCTTTCTTCGCTGGACCCTCCCTCCCTCCACGCCCACGCGCAGGCTGCTTTCTCTCGTACTCTGGGCAGTCCGCACAGCATGAGCCTCATTCATATTTCGATGATCGACGGCCGCCGTATGTACTCGTCCCTACTCTGCAGCGAAGTACGCTTCAACCGCTTCTCTATGCCAGTGTGGTCGACCGTGGCCTCCTTCGCTGTCCTGCCGTCTGATCCGTAGCCCATCAACCAGGACGTCGAAAAAGTATGCCTCGGCTACGATCACCGTATGCTGGTGTGCGCCTGGTGGGCTATGGAGGCCTGATCCGCTGTCTCGCCAGCCCCGGCAGCGAGGGCGTGTATACTCGTCGCTGGACCCCCTATCGCGAGCCCCGACCCGCACAATATCGCCAGCAGAGAGGACGCGTGCCGCTTTCGAGCAACAGAGGAGGCTGTGTGCGAGCGGAATTTCAAAGGCGGGATCTACCAAGAGTTCGGACATACGGACCCGGATACGGAGAAGAGCCTGTAGCGTGCGAGCACCTTGAATGCCGTAGGGTTCTGGGTGCTTCCTCTCGACTTGGTTGGCAAGATATGCGAGGTGCAGTATTCGCGAGAATGGGTTCCGCAGGCCATGGTGAGCTTGACGGGCGTGCAGTCGCCGCTCGCACTGGTTTGAACTAGCTGGAGGGGCAAACCCCTCGTAGAACATAATATCTATCATTCCATGTATCAATAAATGACACATGTAAAAAGTGGTGGATGAAGAGTGCAGTCAGTCTTGCGCGCATGTTTCCGTGCGGTCCATCAGGCTGGAGAAATGACTTAGTAGATCCGTGCATAACGTCTTGTGCACGTGTGACTGGGTGCTTTTCCCACAAAAGCACAATACGTGGCTTCTTGGACAGGTCTGGGTGCCAGAAGAAGATGGCATGGAGTCGTCTGAGGAGTTGGGAGCTGGCATGTCGCTGTGCGTTTCTTGGAGGAAGACACATGGTGGTGGCGTACTGAGTCATCATGATGTACGAATACGCAGAAGGTACGATTGTACCTTACTGCTAGGGTAGAGAGAGGTACGTACCCCGTGAGGGGGAGATGGACAAGGTTAGGGGGTCCAGGCGGGGCGATTGGGTCACAGATCGAGCTTGTCACGAGGGCCGCTCAAGATCCGTCTCCAGTCGGCAATACTCTGAGATTTTTATTTTTTTTTCTTTCATACCTACTTAGACGTATGGGTTTTCTTCCTTCTGTTTCTGCTTCTCCTTTTTTATTAATCTCTCCTTTGCCTTTGTGTGTTCAAAAAAAAAAACCTGATTGTGCTGAGCAGATACTTGATGAGACGGGATCCGAGTTGGTCTGTGGGAAATATATTCTGATTGGCTTGGGAAAGGATTCCAAGGTTATGTATGTCAAGTAACAGCCCTAACTGGTCCGAGAATCAATGCCACCAAATTGAAATTGCCCTGCGAAGGCGCAAAATTGGGTCGGACCAGCTAAAAACTGCCCCTGTAGGCAGGGTTCCGCCAAGGTTTTTGGGCGGCAGATTAATTTGGTACGTATTACATAATCTTGCACACCTACCAAAATAGTATTGTCGTGCCGTCTTCAGTTGGTGTGGGAGCTTTGTCCAGCTGTAAGTGAAAGGCGCTTCAGGGTGGACCGTGCCCCTCCCTCAAACCCACGCCCACGCCCGCACCCGCCAAAAAACTGGTCCTAGTCTGCCGCAAAAATTGCGTTGCCCAAAACCCCCCCAGGCAGAGAGCTCACCACGTCCTCCCTTCTCCTCCAAACTTCGCACCACGAACTAGGTTGGGACATGTCTGTTTAGGACCTTCCTACCTATCCTCAATCCTCAATCCCCCTCTACTCGATTTTGTCGTCGTTGATTTTACGCCTTGCTGAAAGGCGCAAAGCCAGGCGACAAGATGTCGGTCGCCTCAAAGGTCAGTCAAGAGTTCGCTTCATCTTCTTCCATCACGCCTCGGTCCGTTGTTATTTTTTGCCTCTTTTGCTGCCGCCTCCCCATGTTGGCTGCTGTGCTCGTCGGTGTACCCGAAACCCTCAATGCCAATGATTGACATGAGCATCACTACCGAAAGCGCATGACGGCCCATGTCACGTTGAGCTTCTTCTTTCCCTTCTTCTTCTCCTCCGTGCCTCACCCTCTTCCTACCCGCCTGGCTTGGGATCCGGGAGTGGCCTTCTTGACGACGACATGTCGCTGACCTTGACCTGTTGCAGAACCTCTTCGACCTTCTCGGTATATCTGGCCCGATCCGCAACAGAACTGTTATTCCAATTGAGACCAGAACCGGTGTATTAACATTTCGGCTTCCAACCTCCAGGGAACGATGACGAGGGCTCCGAGACCCCCAAGGCGCCTGTGAAGACCGTCACCAAGTCGACCGTCTCCACTGCCAAGGCCAACGCCGATGGCACCAAGCCCGGCCAGCAGAACCGCGCTGGATTCAGCCGCAACCAGCTGGGTATGTGATTTTACTGCCCGAGGTCTTAGCCATCTGTTTTGGGGATCATTGCGATTGACTCGATTCTTCACGTGCAGAATTCCGCGACAAGGGTGTCGGCCGTGCTGCCAACCAGACCAGGTCCACCGAGGAGCGTACTGCTGATCGACCCCGAGGAGGCCGTGGTGCCCGTGGTCGTGGAGGTAGGTCATAAACCAGGCCTTCACACCAAGGGGGCCCTTCAAGAGAAGACGAGCATATGTATACTGACCTCTGTTGTCGTAGGCGCTGGTGCCACTCGCCACCGCAATGCTGACGACCGGCATACTAAGAACATTGCTCCGTACGTTTGTTTTTCATACTTCGCAACATTTTTTCCCTCTTCCTTGCCCGCCGGTGATCTAACAATTTTATATAGCGGTTCCGAGAAGCAGGCTGCCCAGTCATGGGGCGCTAACGACGGCGATGCCGAGCTAAAGGACGAGCAGGCTGGCGAGGCCATCGCCGAGACCGAGAAGCAGGAGGCTGAGAACGAAGATGCTGAGGCCGAGGCTAAGGAGCCCGAGCCCAAGCAGGTCACCCTCGACGCCTACTATGCTGAGCGCGATGCCAACGCCCTGAACGAGGGCCTCAACATCCGCAAGGTGTCCGACGTTCCTGATGGCGTCCAGGTGCAGAAGGAAGAGCAGGAGGACTACTTCGCCGCCACCGGTGGCAAGTCCAAGAAGTCCAAGAGCAAGAAGGTCAAAGAGACCCTCCTCTGGGAGGACTCTGGCCGTGAGGAGCGTGACAACACCCGCGGAGGCCGTGGCGGCGGCGGCCCACGCGGTGACCGTGGCCCTCGAGGCGATGGCCCCCGTGGTGGCCGCGGTGGTCCCCGTGGTGGTCGTGGCGATGGTCCTCCCCGTGGCAGCTTCCCCCGCGGCGGTCCTCGCGGCGGTGGTGCTCCTCGTGGTGGTCGTGGCGGTGCTTCCGCCCCCAACCTGAGCAGCGCTGCTGACTTCCCCAGCCTGGGTTAAAAATGGGATCGCCTAGACCCCCCAATCACACAATGATCACAGACCGTCGTCTCGAGATTCGAACGCTTTGTCTGATCTACCAAAGTTGCACAAACAAAGAAAGAAAAAAATGGACATCAAACGACATGAGTGGCTGCAGGGTGCAATCGGCTTGTAGTTAAATTGATCTGGGCAGGGTTTTTGTCCCCTCTATGGGTCTACTGGGTCTGGGGTTGTCCAACATCTGGGGTCTGATCGTTCTTGTCCACCAAAACAAAAAGCAATGATTCATTCTCATTTTTCTTCTTCTAAAACTTTATGGAACAACGGTACTTGATTGGCCCTCCATCAGGCCAACATGTGGTAATTGAAATTTCCTTCTCTGATGTCTGCGTATTATATATTATCCCGGGTGGGGAAGGCTAGGTGCTGGTCCTCGAGTGGGAGCCAGGCTCCTCGAAAACGATCTCGGGAATTTTTGCAAATTTCGTGTATATCTTGCTGAAAGGGGATGGGGGGAAGGGGTTCTGATGATTTCTTTTTGACTCGGATGAATCTTCCTTCAATTTGTGCTCAGTCAACTCTCGTGACCATCTCCTCTGGGTAGCATAGGGTGAACCACCTCAAAAAGGGAAGTGTCTACTGTACCTTGTTAGGGCATACCAAAGGTACAAGAAGGACGTGACAAAGTGCACCACTACCTACCAGCCACTGTTGTCGACCTTGTATGCACCAGGGTTTGGTATCCAACTGAACTGCCATACAAGGCTTCCCTCATCGTTCAGACGAATCGTCCAGATCATTGGATGGATCAAGTCCTACGTTTACGCAGTGTCTGAGACAGTCGATAGCTCGTCTACCAAAGCGCCTTTGTGAGTTATCAAGAAGAAGTCGATAGGATAGAGCTCACTGCAAGGAACTGAACCTCCTGTTTATGCGTTCCAGCTCTAAAAGAACGTTTCCATCGCCCGCCCATCTTTGAATGACTGCAGCCACCCTTCTCATACTAGATGTATAAAAACATGCCGGAAACCTGAAAAAGCAGTGTAAATAGAATAGACCGCGCACCCACGCTTACAATCTAGCCAAATCTTCTTGTCGTACATTTCATCTTCTTGTGTCGAGCATCTCAGGTGTGCTTGTGTCCGTGCTCCCTCGCCAGCCGCACGACACCCACTCCCAGTGTGGCAACGAGCAGGATGGCATTGAACAGAGCCATCATGTAGAAGGGCGCCCCATGCGACCACGTGTCAAACAGGAACCCACCCAACTTTGTAAGCAATAAGATGGCCGCACCGCCGCACCATGAGTAGACCCCTGCGATGGTGCCCTTGAGCAGCACCCGGGTACACCTGGGCTGTGGCTTGGCCCCATTGCTGAGGAGGGTCGTGTCCTCGCTGGCCTCTGCGCCGTCAGCGGCCTGATCGTCTGCGGGCAGTTGGGCTTTCTTGTGAGGGTCGGCGGCCAAGACGCCCTTGCCAAGAGAGCCCAGGCTGCAGACAATCGCACCGATCTGGCTGATGCCGATCAGCGCGACAAGAATGAACACAGCCGGTGAGCCGCCGCGGCCGTCAACGTTTTTGACCTCAGGACTCGCCAGGTGCGGGAAAATGATATAGCCGACGATGCCAAAGATAGTGGCCACAATGACCGGGTAATCGAAATGACCTCGGCGTCTCGACAGGTACCCGAAGATGGGCGCGAAGATCAGCGCGAACAGTTGTGCCACGCCGGTCAGGATGGAGGCCAAGACGTACGCCTTCCGCTGATCCCCATCAGAGATATGGTCGAGGAAGTAGATCTTGACAAATAGCGGGATGAACGCCGAGATGGCAACGGTCGAGGCACGGGCGACGAAGCCACCGAGGTAGCCGAGACCAATTTGGGAGTCTGTCACTCCGAGTACGATAGCGTCACGGAGGAGCTGTCGGTACGGCAGGAAGCTTCGCCTCGGCGCCTCGGACCCGTCAGCCAGCCGTCTCTTCTTCAGACCGAACAACGTCCGGAAACCTTTGCCCTCCTCGCCCTTGAGCTTCCGCAGCCCGATGTACACAAAGGACGCGACGACAATCGCGACCGCGCCGACGACGTAGTAAGAATACTGTACGGCCTCGCCAATCTCGACACCCTCGATCTTGCTGAATTGGCTGGGCAGAGGCAGGAACACGACCAGGGAGACGAGGGCGCCGAGGCCGGTGAAGAGGCCAACATAGCCGGCGAGGATGGAAGGCTTCTCCCGTGCTGCATCGCTACCTGGCAGCTCTGAGCCGTTGGAACGGTAACGCTCTGGGGTGATGGTGAGCTCCGAATCGACGGAAAGGGCGACGCTGTCCCGGACGTTGTGGCTGGGGATGAGAGTGGGCTGTTCCGTTTCGGGGTCCGAGGAATCAGAGTCGTCGGTGAGGCAGGGAAGTGTCGCCGTGACCATCGTAGCCCTTTGAGGAGATTGACCCGTCAGTCCCATCGGCCAAATCATGAACGAGCGAGGATAATACTCACGTAGCAGTGGCCCCAATGGCAAAGAGAATCCTCGCCAGGAGGAGCTGGGGGTAAACATTCGACGCCTGGACGAAGAGGAACAGAGCGAGGCCGATGACGGCATATCCAACCATGGCCACGAAGCGAACGCCAAGGCGATCCGAGATCAGGCCCCAGAGAGGACAGGCGATCAAGGCCACCAGCTCGTCGACAAAGCCGAGAGTGCCGACGATATCGCCCACGCCATCATGAACACCTATCAGATCGGTGATGACAAAAGAAATACTGCTGTTCAAGAAGACGAGGAAGGATATGGAGAAGAGCGCAACCCCAAGAAGGTAGCTAATGGCCTGGGCCGTGGTTGTGGACTCGGAGAAGGGTAGATGGCGCATCAAGATGTTGCGCGCCATGTTGTGAACTTGTTATCGCTCGTTTGCGGACCAGGGCTGGAATCAGTCGATACCGGGACAACGATCGTCTGAGGACGAGGGGCTCAAGCTTTCACATGCGCACGACAGAGTGCAGTAATAAGTAGAAACAAGGGAGAAACACAGGAGAGCGTCCCGAGGGAGGAGGTTCGGACAGATGGTTGAAGCCTAATTGAGAGCCTGACGACGCCTGGGGATGATCTGGTCGAGCAGCACCCGGTTTTTCTGTCTTTTTTTCTTTCCCCTTCTCTTTATCAGGCGTCTTAAATCGATAGCCTAAACCATGCACCTCTGGATTCTCTCCCCCCCAAAAATATGTCGATGCCCTGTACCAGCGCAGGGGCAATAACACGCCAGGCCAGCAGTGGTTGGTTGAGCAATGACGAGACGAAGATGACATAAACATACATACCACCTGCGCTATGACCTGGCAACGTCTCACTGGATATATCCTTGCCAGGCCCTACTGCCCCTCCTTTCTTCGGTACCTGGTGCCGAGCTCGGCGATAGCTATCTGCGGCCTGCAGCGCCGCTAACTAAGGCGGTGGGCGATTGATTCAAAGGAGCTAATAACTCGTCAACGGTTTGCGACGGGTCAGTCTCGTCAAAAACTCCCTCCCTCCTCTCCTTCAACTCAATTCGCACGCGAGTACAACAGGCCAACGAATTGGCTGCTCGACGGACGCAGCCAGGCGCTCTTGGCTTCTCAGGTCCTCACTCCTCATCGCAACTCCCAACCCTAGCTGCGAGAGACCACGAGAACGCACACACAACACTTTCAAGATGTCCGCCTCTCTACCAGGCAATCGCGAGCTGCCCGACTCGCAGTATGACCTCAGCACGTACTGGGGCCGCGTGAGGCAGACTGCTGGCATAGTGGATCCGAGGTGAGAGCATTGACAAGCACGCATCGAGAGGGTGGAAATGGTGTGGTACCTGCATCCTAGCAGTAAGCAGCCATTAATTGTTCACCAAGAAGGTTCCTAAACTGCGAGACTTGAGAAGGAGGAAGAACGGGGCAGGTCTTGACTGTGGATCTCTGGCTAACTATGGTGGTATTCTCAGGACGCTCTTCGTGGGCAAGAGAGGACTCGAGCAGGCCAAACAGGCCATTATATCGTACAAGACGGGGCAGACGAAGGAGATGACCCTAGAGCTATGGCAGGCCAAAAAGATTGTCGATTCGACTTTACATCCTGGTATGGTGGTCCTATGAGTATGAGGAGTTGGTTCTGGCGGAGGGCGTCGGCTTATATGAGGGTCTGCAGACACCGGCGAGCCAGTCTTGCTGCCTTTCCGCATGTCCTGCTTTGTCCTCTCCAACCTGGTGGTGACAGCAGGCATGCTCACACCCGGTCTCAAGGTACATGCATCCTTTCTCGCTCTTCGTTTCCGTCGCTGCCGAATCATTGTCGACTGACTGCACCTTCCCACGGCAGAACACCGGTACCATACTCTGGCAGATAACAAATCAATCTCTCAACGTCGCCATCAACAACGCAAACGCCAACAAATCTACGCCCCTCTCCTGGTCCATGATCACTCAATCCTACTTCCTAGCCGTCGGCGCCTCATGCTCCGTCGCCGTGGGCCTGAACAGCATCGTCCCCCGTCTCACTCGCCTCCAACCCCAGACCCGCCTTATTCTCGGCCGCCTGGTTCCCTTCGCGGCCGTTGCCTCTGCCGGCGCGCTGAACGTCTTCCTCATGCGCGGCGAGGAGATGCGCACCGGTATCGATGTCTACCCCGTCCTGTCAGACGCGGACAAGCAGAGGCTCGCGGCTGAGGGCAAGGCGGAGAGCGACGTCCCCAGCCTGGGCAAGAGCAAGAAGGCTGCGACACTGGCGGTGGGCGAGACGGCGCTGTCGAGGGTGCTGAACAGCAGTCCAATCATGGTGCTCCCGCCCCTGATATTGGTGCGGCTGCAGAAGACGGAGTGGTTGAAGCGCAACCCGCGGTATACCACACCCGTAAACCTGGGGCTGATCTTAGCTACAAGCTACCTGGCGTTGCCATTGGCGCTGGCGGCGTTCCCGCAGAGGCAGAGGGTGAACGCGGCGAGTCTGGAAGAGGAGTTTCACGGCAGGGGAGGGGAGGGCGGGTTGGTCGTGTTCAACCGGGGCATCTGAGGTGCGTAGCAAAGGCCCAGGGAAACTGGCCATCATTTGCAAGGCGCTGCTGGGAAGGGTCTTTGGGGGGGACGGGATGGGGGCCTTCAAAAATATCACATGGATTGGGTTTCCCAACACAAAAATGTGCCGATCGTGTGCAGACGCGCCGAAAGCTGCCGTGGCCCACCAAGACCTGCCAGTTAGCGGAGATGCCAACACGAAAATTGGCATACACAAGTCGCTCGCCCAAGCCTGCCTCTTTGTTTCCTTTCTCTCTCTCCCCCTATCTTGCATACTACCTGCGCAACTTGGCATCCTCTCGTCTCTTTGCAGATCTCGCAGATCCCAGTGTCATAGTACCACCTTGGCCATGACCGTACGCAGACGCATAATCGCCGGCCCTAACAAACGACCAGCAACACAGTCGTGGTGAAGGCAAGGCAAACCCCCTACTGCCACCCACGAGACCGACGCCGGGATAATGGTGTTTCATAAGGGGTGTCCCCTGTCCTTCAGGTTGATTACGGCCCGGAGATGATGCGAGCGGAATGATGGGCGAAACAATGATAGAACTACCAGGGTGCATGATCGGGGGGGGGGGTCTATAATAATGATGGCGGAGTAGCCTCCGCCTCTGTGGGAATTGTGGTGCAGAAGGTTAGGAAGTAGTAGTATGCTGCTGTGCACCATCAGTTGGATAGACTTTGGATCGGTGGTGGAGTTGGCATGGGTCAGTGTGCACTTCGGGCAACGTCATGTGTGTGCATGCCAATTAAAGAAGGTCAAGAGGTGAAGAAATCCAAGGGGAACAAACACTTCCTCCGTCCTGGCCTAGAGTAAACATGAAGTTTTTGTTCCAAGTGTAGAAGAGCTCGGCAATCTGCTCTCATATACATTTATCATTACATAACAATCTTTGATTTCATACCCAAGATATGGAAATCTCATGGAGGAACAGCCATCCTCCAAGCCACACTCGCCTGACCATGATGCCATGGTGGTGATTTCGACATCAAGGCACAACACCCGCCGACGCGTGTTCCGTGACTGCAAGAGCCCTCGCCCCCGGGCGCCATGTGCTGGTGACGATCGATCTGCCTTTCCTTCCTTTCTTTCTTTCTTTCTTTAATTTTTCTTCTTCCTCCACTCCATACTACATACAGACACAAAGACAGTATACAGTATACCCTAGTACATATCTACGTGAGGAATCAAAGGAATGGAGCATTTGATTGATGTGGACCGCGGAGGGGAAATCACCTTGTCTCTTTTTTTCTTCCCACGTGGTAATCACTAAATTCCCACCTGTCCCTGGCTGGTGGTCACAGCGCTTGTTACCTGCAGTATACCATGTCGCTGGCGGCCAGTGAGGGATCCAGAGGGTCGGCTCAGGGAAGGGCTTCTTCGCCTGTAGCCTTTTATTTTTATTTATTTATTTATTTTGGGTTCCAGGGTGCCCTGCCGCGGCCCGGGCGCGGGGGTCCCGCCGGGGGTGTATCGCTTACGAAACGGTGCGCTTCGTCTCAGCTAGAGTCGCGTCCTGTCCAACAGAGCAGACCAAACCAAAGTGCTTGTGTTGTGGGTTAGGCAAAAGGGAGTGGCCGGGGGAGGGAGAGGAAATGGTGTATCGTTTACCGGGTGCGCAGCCGACCAATTTGGGCTTTTTGTCCAGCAGGTGGCTGGGCAACGAAACCATCATCACCCTTTTCTTTGTTGGGTCAGGAAACGCCACGAGTAGCTGAGAATGGCAACCCGAGGAAGGGAGGGCGTCCGCTGTGTTTGTGGGGAGGGGAGAGCTGACCTGCTTTGCCTGGGTGCCTGGCTGGCACTAAGGATGTACTGTAATGTATGGGCTATAGGCTATTATAGCCCTGTCCCCCTCCTCCTCTCCCACGCGGCCACGCTCCAGTCCCCAAGGGCGAGACAAAACACGCCCCGTAAGTCTATCTAGCATGACTCGGAATTCCGGTGTTTCTTTCTCCTCGACCAGGCCTGTCTGGAGGAACCAGAGGTTCTGAGAAGAAAGGCAGAGACGGTGTGTCCCACATGTTTGTCGGCTTCAGTTCCTTTTCTTTGAGGATCCAGGCGCTGGGCCAACGTAGGTGGCAATTTATAAAATAAAAAAATAGATAAAAAAAACATTGGTAGCCCGAGAGGCTGGAGGGGAGAAGATAGTGGTTGCAGTAGTCTCCCCTCTGGATCCTTCCCGGGGGGTTGGGTTGCCCTTTTGACCCCAGGGTTCGATGCGATGGGGTCTCTTCTCCCATAACAACCCCGGCCCCCTGTGAATGAACTTACCTGGCGGGGCTGCTGCAAGGCTGATTGATGGGTGTGGGACTGAGGATCTTCCGTCGCGTTTTAAGAGAGAGAGAGAGAAAGAAGGCAAGGGATTATTCTGGCTGTCATCTTTCGTGAGAATCGTGTGTGAAGGTCGAGTCCTGGTGGGCTGTAAGCCTGTCCACAATCGAGTGAGACAGCAAGACAAGAATGTTTTCCCAATGACGGCAGTGAAAGGAATTCCTACCAAGCCTGTGTGAGCATTTTTGTGTGTGCGCCAAGGATTTAGACGCTGTGCGATCTACTGTTTATCCTGCATCAGGGTCTGATAGGCACGATCGGAAGCCAGGCCAGTTCCATTTGGGGGATGGCGTGTGACGCTGGCCGCTTACTTGTGTACTGTAACTTTTGGGTGGGAGGGAGACACGGGAGGGAAGGGCCCTGAAGATGGCCCAGAGGGGAGGGATGGATTCCCTCGACAAGAAGATCTGGTCTGTCTGTCTGTTTGTCATCTGTCTGGCCCTTTGAACCGAAGAGCGCCTGAGCGCCTACACGGCCAAATTTTCCCTTCAATAACTTGGAATAAGCAGCGGGAGAGCGGGGTATAGTCCCAACATTGAGCCACGAAGGAACAGGCGATGGAACGGAAATGGACCGCGGGTCAACTGTGAAAACATACCGTGTGCACGTCAACAAATAATACGCAATAATTATTGGGTAGTCTATTTCATTTCTTTTTCTTTGCTTACACACGATAGATAGTAACGCTGAGCTCATCATTCATTCAAGCTATCCGATGCACGCGTTCTTCACTCAAGTATCATGTTGTGTCCATTGAGGGAGAGGGGAAAGGGGGCCCTACGGTATAAGTAAAAGCACCGGGGTAAATGAGTATCTACCCGTACACTGCCATGGTAGCAGGCTTGTTCGCAGGACCAAGACGCCGGGGTCTAAACTTAATAAAATAAATCAAAAAATCAAAAAATAGTGCTATATCCGTGAGTGATGACTGACTGGGGAAGCACGGGAGATTTCGATACAAAACCATGCCTCGAACAAGATTACCGAACCAGGGGGCCAGGGGAGCATAGACAATAATATAATCTTGTCCTCTGAATTTGGTTTCTTGAAACGAGATCTTGGGGGTCTTTTATCTGGCTCTCTTGGATCATAATTTTGGACACCGCTCATCCTTTCATCAGGCCGAGGGGCGAGGGTGAGAGGGGGTGGGTTTTAGTTTTGGTTTATGAATTCTTCCAGGGAGACGGGGACCTTTTTCTCGAATGGCCGTTTCGGGCCAGACGGGTGGCGAGGTTCCTCCTTCCAAGAAGCCTCCAGTCCCACCCTTCGTTTTCGCTCACATTCACTGTCGAGCCAGTGACTCAGTGACTGGCTGACTGCCTGCCTCAGTGACTATCTCCTCCTCTCTGATAGTAATTGAGCGCATAGATGAATCAGAGTGAAAGATTTGAGCATTAAGCTGGGATGGATACCGCAGTGCGCTCTCTCTCTCTCTCTCTCTCCTAAAAAAAAAAATAGATAGATAGAAAGAGTGCCAGGACGTTCCCAAGGCAAGGCTTTGGACTCGTGGCGGCTTGTCAAAGACGTCAGCCATCCATTTTATGTGCCCTTTTGCGAGTACGAAGAGGAAGAATCGGCAGCGCGCACCAAGACAAGCCCCGAAACTCGACTGCCCTTTAGGCGGGTTACAGTGAGTGAACCGCTAGCCCGGCGTCAATCACACGCCTGTGCGTGCCCTGTGCCTGCCTGTGACTGGACGGTGTGTGGAGACTTGGGTTCGGTTGAAGCCCCCCCCCCCCCCCCCCCGCTCCACTGACCTCACTGAGAGACCACCAGTGTTCGTCATCTTGTCTCGTTTGCAACCCGCGTCGCATAGCATACCACCAAGTTTGTTGTCCTCCTTCCCAACCCCCCCCCCCCAAGGACCCCCGGCTTGCCGAGACGAACAACTATAGCGGCATGTTGATGGGTGCTTTGGCCGCTGGGAGACACACTGGTTGGGGCTAATCTCACGCTGTCCCCAATCCGATCGTCATTCTCCATTCTTTCGATCACGACCCCCATCACAACCACCATTCAGAGAAGGTCGTTCGACTTTCCAATCCGAACCTCTCTCTCCCATCACAACACTCACCAGGAAAGAAAAACTCGCCGCCTCAGTCTGAGACGTGTGTGTGTGTGTGTATGTCTTGTTGAGCGATCAATCTGGGCTCGACAACCGAATCAGTGCCGGTAGTCTCCCGCCTTCCCCCCCTTCTTCAATCAGCAGCCAGCCACAAGACGAGCCGAACAAGCGACCGAGCGACCGAGCCTGACGTACCCTGCCCTGCTGCCCTGGCCAGAGGGAGCCTCACCAGATCCCACGCACGACTGGCTTTTTGTTTCGTCCCCCGGAGAAGGCACTTGCTGTTTCTTCTCTTGTTCGAGGAAGGAAGGAAAAGTTGGCCACACGACGACTATTATCACGACTGCTACGACTGCTCCCACCAGTGCATCGCTCTCATCTTGCTCTGCTCTCCCCGGCGGCACTGGTACTGAGCAGCCTTAGCCAGGCGTCCTTTGCGAGGACTCCCTGTCAGCAATTCCTCCGCCTCTCCTACCCTCGCACGTCTACTGCACTGCAACGCATCACACACACTTCTTATTTCTGCAACCAAAGGCCTGCCTGTCCTGTCCTGGCCCGTCCTGTCCTGCATTACATTGCATACCACCGTTTCTTTCCCTGCAGTGCCTTTTTGTGCTGCCCTCCCCTCTTCACCCCCACAGACCCGTTTTCCCAATCGAAACCACTCGATTTCCCGTTAGCCAACAATAGAGGGGACCAGTCGACTACGGCCAAACACCGCAGTAACGCTGGGACGGGGAACTAAGGACCACTTCTGCTGCTGCAACAACACCCAACCACAGGAATCCAAGTTTCCCCGACCTGGATCGATGAACTTGGCCTGACCTCAAGCTCACAACACAAATCACTCGAGGGCCTCTCCTCCTCCTCTCCTCTCAAGCGGGTCAATAGCGGTTCAAGTCAGAAACATGTCGACTCCCACAACTGCGACTGCTACAATTCCGCATTCACATTACCATCACCCATCGCATTCACACCACTTCCCCTACTACCCGACAAACACCTCCTCTACTGCCTTCCGATCGACCGCCAACCAGCTCCTCCCCACCCCCAGCCGGCTCGGTGCCTCGTCGTATCCTACCTCGGCGTCGACTTCGAACTACGCTCCCTCGTCGAGTACACAGGCCTCCTCCGGCACCATTAATGGGTCTTCATTCTCCAGCAACTCCTCCTTGGCCCGTTCCCAGCGGCAAGAGTTAGGCGACCTGCGGGTCATCGTCGAGCAGGACTACACTGCCATGGCCCCCTCGACGGCTGCTGCGTCCTCCCAGGCACAGTCCTCCTCCAACAAGAAGAGGAGACGAGACAGCCCTGTCGACTGGAAGAAGTTCTACGGCGGCCAGCCGCCCAAGGAGATCATCGTCATTGACGACACCCCCGAGCCCGAGAGTGCCACAGTCTCTACCGTCTCCAACTCACAACAGACGCTGGTCAATGGCAGTGCAACCACAACAGCAGCCTACGGCTACGCAAACGGCGGCGGCGGCGGCACCACCACCACCATCACCAATACTACTGCTGCTACCACCAATGGCGGCGCCCCCGTGAGCGCCAATACATCTGCTGCTCGGCATGCCCCCAAGCGGCGGAAGCGAGACGATGACATCCCCACGACCTTGGGCACCCGCTATGATCCTGTCCACCACAGCAGGCTCAACGGTTCGACCACAACCCCTCGGCAGCAGAACGGGACCCCTTCAGGTTCGACCAACTCCTCCAGCGGCCGCACTGACTCGGCCATCCACACCACCGCTGCCACCTCTCTCGGGTCCCTGTCATCGAATGGTCAATATGACTACGATGGTCAGCCAGGCCAGAAGAGGAAGCGCACTCGACAGCAGGTTGCCAATGAGGTCAAACGGAGGGAGAACGCCATTGTCGGCCACAACTTCCCCAGCTACCAACCTCCACCCTACCCACCCAAGAAGGCTGGCGAGGTTAACGTCCGAGTGATTCCAGACGTAAGTCATCACTTTCCCAATCCGGAACATCCGGGTTAAAACAACCCCCGCTGATCATGGGACTTCGTCCTTCATAGTCGTACAAGAGTGGAAATGTCGACGACAACGACGGTCACTATATCGTCGTTCCCGACGCGCCGCTGACTGATAACTGTAAGCTGCCTTCTTGTTTTCCTGCGCTCCATCCTGCAAGACCGCGTCTTACTGACCCCGCTCTCTGCTGTAGACCAAATGATGAAGATGCTAGGTCAAGGCACCTTTGGCAAGGTTGTTCAGGCTCGCGACCAAAGGCGCAACGAGCTGGTTGCCGTGAAGATCATTCGCTCCGTCCAAAAGTATAGAGATGCGTCGAGGATCGAGCTTCGAGTTTTGGCGACCCTCAAGGCCAACGACCCAGACAATCGCAACCGGTGCATACACCTGCGCGATTGTTTTGACTACCGAGGCCACATCTGCATCGTGATGGACCTGCTGGGGCAGAGTGTCTTTGACTTCCTAAAGGGAAATTCCTTCGTCCCCTTCCCCAACAGCCAGATCCAGAGTTTTGCTCGTCAGCTCCTCACGAGCGTAGCTTGTAAGACGCACTTGTCCGCTCGCCTTTCTCCTTGGGATATGTTCTGATCATCTTTAGTCCTCCACGATCTGAACCTTATACACACGGATCTCAAACCCGAGAACATTCTGTTGTATGACAGTGCATATCAGACATTCACATACAATCGGAAGATTCCCTCGTCCTCGACCTCGGTCAACAGGAACGCTACACAACGGCGTGTCCTCCTGGACACGGAAATCCGGCTCATCGACTTTGGATCCGCAACCTTCCAGGATGAATACCACTCGTCCGTGGTATCGACTCGGCACTATCGAGCGCCTGAAATCATCCTCGGTCTCGGATGGTCGTTCCCTTGTGACATTTGGAGTATCGGATGTATCCTCGTTGAGTTCTTCACAGGCGATGCGCTATTTCAGACGCATGAAAATTTAGAACACTTGGCCATGATGGAGAACGTCGTTGGTACCCGGATCGATTCCTACCTCGTCACCCGAGTCAACAGGATGACCAGGAATGGTGGCAATCCGGCCTCGAAGTACGTCATTCCCTCAATGTCCTTTCTTCTTTCTTCCTTTTTCTCTTCTCTCTTCTTCTTGGTTTATTCGAGGGTTTAAGCTGACGCGAAATTAGATACTTCAAAAGAGGCAAGCTGGACTATCCACAACAAGAGACTACTAGGGCGTCGCGACGATTCGTCAAGGCTATGAAGAAGCTGGATGTAAGTTGATAAGCAGCTCCTTTGTTTCCCCTCCCCCCCCCCCCCCCTCTTACTTGACCGGGAATCGACGGCTTGCTGACTGACTGTCTCTCTACAGGACATTATTCCTAGCAATACGGCTTTTCTGAAGAACTTCAAGGACCTTCTCAAGAAGATCTTCATCTACGATCCACAGCATCGTATCACGGCGAAGCAAGCCTTACAACACCCCTGGTTCAAGGAGACGGCCCACCCTGATGATGGCACCGAGGCCGCCAAGATCAAAATGGAGAGGATGCGGAATCAAGGGGTGCACGCAGCTCGTAGCGCGCATGCCTGAAGCTGAAGAGGGGACATACCAGCGTCGAGGCATTCAAACATACTTTAATCTGGGACTACATTAGGATGACTAGGCTAGTGGCAAGGTGCTCGGAACGGTCGGCGCTTTTGGGATCCCATCTACATCGTCCTGTTCGACAGAATGCGATTTCTTTGTGGGATTGGGAAGGATCTGGGCATCAAACGGATTACTATTACTACCAACTGAGCGAACGCAAGCATGCATGCACGGGCATACATTGAGGCGGCGAATCTCAATCTATCTAGCCTTTTGCACCATCCATCGTCCCTATTACTCTCTCTCTTTCTCTCTGGCGGCCGGCTACGATTGAAATGGGTAAAGCAGGGTGTGTCCACAAGAGCCCTGTCAACGATCCCCAACCATCTGTTTGTCATAAGCGTGGGGCACCGGCGACGCTCGACACCGATCGAACCCTCCATGCTCTTGTTGGGAGGTGCAGGTCATTGTTGGGTTGCTATGTTTATTGACCAAGGTTTCGACAGGTGCAGGTCGACAACATACTTCCTCTCGTTGGCATTCCAACATCCTCTTCCATGGAAGGCTCTCGTTCTTTTCAGAAATGATCTATTCGAAATCAAAATGCCAGGACCACCAGTGGAAAATGAACCCTCCCAAGAGACATCCTTTCCGCCGGCAGTGACGTCGGGGTCCACTGAAGCCAGCAATTTCTCGAAAGGGAGATAAATGATGGGTCATTCTCACAATGGCATTCAGGATCCTGCGACGGTCTTTCAGACAATGCCCTTGTTGAGAAGTGAGAGCACATAGATGCTAGCCTTATTGTCAAAGAAATACGGGGAAGGACAAAGGCCATGGTTTATGGTTGCCTAGGAAAAAGGGGGGGGGGGGGGGATAAGTCAACAGCACGAGACAGACGGCATTGTCAAAGGAAATCAAAGTGAGAACAGTCTCTACTTGTCCGACCTTTCGACTCGTCAATTGCTCTGTATTTAAGGCATTGTTTGAGTTTCCTAGGCATAGAACATCATGACACACTGGCATTTGTTCCCATGGGGGAACGATATATTGCCCCCTCTCCTCTCTCTCTTTTGTCCGATCATATAATCTGTTGCCTTCTGAGCCTTCTACTTGATCCTGCTGAAAGACTAGACACGGATACGCAACAAGGCAGGAAGAACTGAATTAACAACACCTTACCTCGATATCACACTCCGTGCTTACACATAAAGCAAGGAACAACTCTTCATTTTCCCACTTCTCAACAGGACATATATCACCGATCTACTCGTCAAGATGGTCTATCACCACCGTCGCCTCTCCTCTCTGTCCTCAAAAGAGATAACCGCCCTCGCAAACCTCCTGTCCCTCCCCCTCCGCCTCCTGGACCCGACCACCGGCCTCCTCAGCGACCTGTGGCTGGCCAGTCAAGCCCGCAACATCACCACCAGCCTCCCCAAACCTCTCCTCCGGCCCCACAACCTCCTCTCGCGCTTATACATGTCCGCCAACAGACACCTCAACCTCACGCTCGAGGACGTGATCCCGGAGTGCGCGGTGCTCTGCCCTGCGCACCACGACCTCAACCCCTGGGTGGTGCGGCAGGTGTTTTTGCTCGTCACAGAGGAGGTTACTTCGGGGCTCGTCTCGCTGGAGAAGTACCTCGTGCGGCCTGGGCGGTATAACAATGACAAGGATAACAACAGTGGCGGCGGCGGCAGCAGCAGCAACAACAACAACAACAACAACAACAACAACAAGCGGCTGGATGGTGACACGGTGGCCGAGATTAGGGACTTTGTCGACCGCATGCACGCGCTGCTGAGCCTGTCGACAGGACCGGAGGTACTGGACAGGGTCGGGTGTCCTGCTGGGGCGAGGCTGCTCCCGCGGATCCAGGGCGGGTGCGAAGCCTGCGTGGTAGCTGTCGTGGGCGCCAGCGCGGGGGCGCTCTGTGACCTGCGGGCGGGACTGTGTGGGCGGTCGCATAGAAAAGGAGAGCCGGCGCTGTTGAGGCTAGTGCAGGCGTGGATCTCGAACCTCCCCGGAGAGAACGACGAGGGCAGGGACGGGGAGAAAGAGGTCATGCGGCGGAGCGAGAGGCTCGCTCGGACGGTGAAGAGGGTCCGGCGGCTTGTGTGCAAGAAGAAACACCGGCATGCCGTTGAAGGTTGGACACGGAGTAGTCATCGGTCTGGTTCGCGCCAGAGCGGCAAGACTTCAGGTGATCATGGCTCTGGCGCCAGCAGGGGCGAGCTGTCACCCGATGATCAGCGCTCGAGGGATCGTGTTCGCGAGAAAACATTCGTGCCGAGCGAGCCCAAAGGATCTGGCGCCCTCGGCACCAGTAAGCAAAAGCAGCTCTGTTCTTCGTTTCTGGAATCTGTCTCCTCGTCAGCCACCGCGATCACACCATCCCGGCATCGTGATCATCATCATCATAGCCATGGTCACAGCAGTGGTGAAGACACCACCCCTCATCACCCTCACCGCACTGGTGGTCATCCCCAGCAGCGGTCCCCTTCTACTACCTCGTCATCCCATCACCGCTCCGGCGTGCGTGCTCGCACTGCCTTATCGTACACTGACACCATCGAACAACTTATAGACTGCTATCACAGCGACGAGGATGACAACGAGGACGACCACCACTACCTCGAGGGATCTGATGAGGCTGGCCTGGAGGCCGCCAGTGCCTCGCAGAAGTGGTGGGAGGCCTTTAGTGATGTGGGTGAGCAGCGGCACCCTGCTTTCAGGAGCCAGGTCGCCGCGTCGGTTGTGCCCTCGCCGCTGGACGTGAACAAAGGAGGTGATGGAGGTGAGGAGATATTCGATCCCACCCAGTGGACAGATGTCTCTGTGCACACAGCTGCCACACCATCGTTCAGGGCAACGAAGACGACGAGGAACGGAATACCATCACCGCCCCCACCACCGCCACCGCATCGTTTCCCGCTCTTGGATGGCGATGACGACGACGACGACGACGACGACCAGAGAGAAAGTGCAGCTTGTTTCCCTGGGACTGTCATGGCCTCAAGTGTCTACAGCAACAACTGGACGGTGCGGCCTCATCCGACGCCCGCGCGAACTGTGGTTCCGTCCGACATTCGGGCTGCGGTGTCGAGCAGGGCGGACGACAGCAATCAGTTCCTGAGCCCTAGGGTGGCAGCTCGCGCTCCTCGTCTGGCATCGCAGGATGTCGCCGAACACAGCTCCTCCGAGACCGTGTCGTCGAGCATCACGGCCTGGCCTACGTATCACCACGCCGAACAAACCATCATCACCACCACGACCACCACTGATGAGCCGAAGAGAAGAAAAAGAGGAAAAAGCAACAACAGCCGCCATCATCACCAACACGGCCAAGTTTCCACCACCACAAGAAACACAAACAAGTCGTCAAAACAGAACAAGAAGACCACCACCCCAACAGACGGCCCCCAGCCACCCACCCCGCAAGAGTTCCGAACCGCCCTCACCAGCATCGACAGGCTCTCCTGCGACAACGACCACGTCGGCTCGCTCGTGTTCGAGGGCGACATCCCCGAGGGCACCGTCTTGCCAGGAGAGTCCGCCTCGAACATTGCTGTTGGCGAGCGGGGTGTGCTTCCGCGGCGGGCCTTTGTGGGTTCGGATCGGGAGTATGCTTGGGCTCTGCAGAATGGAGAGCTGGAGCGGGCTCGGGCAATGTTTGATGGGGATGAGTAAGAGAGTGTCGTGTGGTGAATGATTTAGGAATGCTATGGAGAATGCGAGTAGAGAGCCTCATCATCATCACTGGGCTTCGTTGTGTTTATTGATGCTGGCCTTGGATATATGCAGCTTGATCGATAGCCGGCCAGGAGGGCCTTTGAATAGGCAGTATCTACTCCTCATACCAATTTCATTTATTACCCTGACATGTATTCCTGTTTTCTTTTGTTTATAGCATAGAGTTGCATAGAGTTCACTGCCCATACCTCGACTCAACAGAATCATTTTTTTCTTCTGTCGTTTGTCCACCACAACATAAAGTAATTTTTATTTTTCGCCAAAGAACTTGACACTGTGCTTCTTGTCAAACAGACAAGACTCTTCCCACATTTGCATGTCATGATTACAGATATTGTGTTGGAGCCAAGAGCTCAAGCGTGTGATCCAACAAATATCCAAGACTATACAGATCTACGCACCCGCCTCGTCCGCATCCTCGCCCCCCTCCTCCAGCATCTTCCTCAGCGCAGGCAGAAACAGCTCCGCCTTCTTGAAATCACCCAGCTTGACACGCATCATATCAAACGCCATGAGCACCACCTGGTCATCAGCGGCGTTACCCTTGCCCTGCCCCTTTGTGGTGAACGAGTTCCCAATCTTGGGATACCGCTGGGAAAAGTGCGTGAGCAGCACCCGCCTGGCCTGCATGCGCCGGGCGACGCCCAGCGCCTCGCTCATGGTGCAGTGCTTCTTGACGAGCGCGTCGCCCCGCAGCTCGTCGTCCAGCGTGCTCTCGTGGAGCAGCAGCGTGCAGCCCCGCCCGATCCGCACAAACGTGTCTGAGGGGCGGCAGTCGCCCGAGTACGCCACCTTGAGCCCCGTCGGCCAGGTGAAGACGCACGCCAGCGCACCGTGGCAGTGGTCTACGCGGCAGGCGTCGATCCGCGTCAGGCCCGTGTCCCTGGCGGCCGCCGAGGCTGGGTCGAAGACGACGGGGCTCTGGACAGTCTCGCGCTGTGCAGGGCCTCGAATGTTGATCAGGCGGAGGCGGTCGAAGCCGAAGTCCTCGACGTCGGCGTACTCGCGCAGCCAGTCGAGCATGTGCGGGTGGGCGACGACGGTCAGGTGAGAGATGGGCCCGGTGGTGCGGTTCTGGGTGATGTTGGTGATGGTCACTTCGTTCCAGGCCCGGATGACGCTGGCCGTGCCGAGGTGGTGGTCTGCGTGGAGGTGGCTGATCCAGATCACCTTGAGGTCGCCGAGGATCTCGTCGGCCTTGTCGTACCCGTACATGCGGCGGAGCTGCCCGAGCGTGTTCTCGCCGCAGTCGAAGAGATAGGAGCCGTAGCCTGGAACGCGGACCAGGGTGGCTGACACGTTGCGGTATTTCGAGGGCAGCGCGGAGCCTGTGCCGAGTGCGATGACCTCGAGGTCGCGGTTTGGGATGTCCTTCTCGGCCGCTTCGATTTCAGCCAGCAGGGCTGGGTCTTCCAACATGGCCTTGGCCTTGTCTGCCATCTCGATGACCTTGGGGTCCATTCTTTGCACTGGCTCTAACAAGTCCATGGCTTGAAGGATCTCATCGTCCTTGCGTTCCACACGCGGCGATTGTATCAACTTGGCTCCGACCTGTGCCACTTTGAGGGGGTCAGTGCCGGGGCCCTTGGGCCTGTTGTCGAAGATAGGCAGAGGAAATCGATCAGGATCGATCCTGTGCATCCTGACCAGGCTGGTGGCGGCGCCGTGCATGGCGATACCGTTGGGGTTCATATCTGGCGAAAAGACTGTGTGCGTCTTGTCCGCGCGCTTTTCCATGAATTCCTTGATCCGTTCGTCGTGCTGGACATTGCGTCCTAGATTCCAGTACATGATATCAAGCGTTCCCATGAGCGAGTCGTCGCTCCATTCAGGGCGTGCCAAGAACTCGCTGATGTACGACTCGTCGGGGAGATCGATAAAAGCAAACCCGCGGCCTTCGACTGTCGCCGCAAGGACCATATCAGGTGTCACATCCATGTCATCCTTGCCCTTGACTGTCTTGCCACTGGTAAGGTTTTTAAAGTCCCATCTCTGCACGCCGAGTCTCTCGGCCGTCTTCACATCGAACTTGCCTCTTCTGGGCTGCCCTTTGACAATGTAGCAGATGGATTGTCTTGATGGCGAGGTACGAGGTAGTTCCGCAACCTTTGTTGCTGGCCAGGGTCTCCGGGTGAAAACCTGGATATCAGGGACCGCTTCGTCGTCGCCAGGCATGGGACCCTCGTATTTCTTCATCTGGCCGTCCTCGCCTTTAACGAAGATTGCCGCCGGGAGCTTGACCTGATGCAGCCTGCTCTCCACCAGGGCGTCTAGTTCCCATTCCGAATCGAACATGTTGTCTACCACAGACTTGACTAGCTCTCGGGCTGCCTGCCTCTTCTCCGCGTCCTGCAGTGGGCTCGCTTGGTCTTCTGTGTCCTCGGCGACCATATCGTCGTGGCTCCTCTTGCGGCCGTGAGGTTTGGGTTTGGTGTCCTCGGCAGCAGGCTTCAGAGACACGTACCACACCCGCACGTTCGCATCTTCAAAGTCAGGTTTCCTACCCTGCTGGTGGTCCCTGGCAGAATCATGCGAGATCTCATGTAACCTCAAAGGCAGCCCCTTGCGGAAGATGAACCGCCGCGATGTAGCAACCATGTGTGTGATGTTCTCGGCGCCGTAGATCTTCAGGCTCGCGATCGTGGACAGGTTCCCATCGGCCTTCTTCTTCTTCTTCTTGCTGCTCTCGTCAGGCAGCTTCTGGGCGGCGACGACATCGGCGACGGTGAGGATCATGCCCAGCAGCCCGCCGACGCTCTTCCACGTGACGGGGCCGGAGACGAAGATCTCGTCGAGCTTGGACAGGGCGACCCGCCGCTGCGTCATGACGCGCTGCATGCCCTCGGACATGTGCCCAAAGACATAGCGGCGGGAGTCAAAGTGCAGCAGCACGCACGGCCCCGGCGAGTCCGCCGTCGGGACGGAGACGATCTGGACGTACTGGAGCATCAGGCTTCGGAAGCCAGCGCCTGGGATGTCGACGATGCACTCGATGGGCGACGGTGGCTCGAGACCGTCCTTGCGATAGAGGAGGAGCGAGTGGGGGGCTTTCCTCTGCCAGACGCTGCGAGAGAGCTTGTGGATATGGGTCGGAGCGGGGTGCCACTTGTCGGAGAGGCTCAGCGCGAGGGGACTTGGTGCCGGCGTGGCTGCAGACGAGCCGTTCTCCTCAGGCTGAACCCTGGTGAAGTTGGGCCGAATCGGCAGGGAATGGTTCGCTCGCCGTTGCTGTGGTTGTGAAGATCGCAGTGTGGTGATCGCCGCGTTTTCTCGTACCCTGCGCAGAAGCGCGACAGCTGTCATTTCCCTTCCTCCTCAGCGCACCTTTGTGTCCCAAAATGTCGACTGTGAATCTTGGGTTGGGTGAGCAAAAAGCAGCCTCGCCGAGTGACTTGACTACTACTTAGACAGGCATTTATCGAGAAATTTCTTATCTTATCGGAGGTACTTGGGTACTCTTGCTGACGTAATCAACCGTAGATGTTAATGTGATCCTCTTGAGGAAAGCATATAAAGTGACCAAGTATCAGCACACGTCCTCGACAAGCCCTTCGCTCAGCCCTATTTCCAATCTGGTCTACGATCCAAGTACATATGTAGTCCTTCAAAATGATATATTGTAGTCAACCTTTGATTCAACAGTCATGTATCCAGGTGACCTACTCCTCCACCTACTCCTCCTCGTCCTCCTCAATAAAAAAGCCAGTACTTCGCTATGGCCCACGAATACTCTTGTCGTCTTCACCTCATCTTTGAACGTTCTCTGTCCAGCCTCAGGTTAGAGACTGGGACCTGTTGCGCTCCACCTTCTTGAAGTAGATAAATAAATAGAGGGAAATAAAGGGAAGAGAAGGGGGGGGGGGGAAGTCATAGTGTCACTAGGAAACGGCAAATAGATAGACGTTGGCTGGATGAGACGAGATCGACATTTGACACGTAGGATGAGTTCTATCTTGTCCAACCACCCCTCCTTCAGTGCTGAGCCCAATACTCCAAACTCGTAGACCAAAGCAATCTGTTTGAATTAGCCAACCTGACCAAGTAACCAGCTCCTCACTTGTCCCAAGGCGTCCTTAAATAAAAATGTGGCTCTACCTCCGAGACCCCGCGTCGCCCAGGATGAGGAAACATAGCATCTCATCGGTCTTGGTATTCATAATAGCGGGAGAACGAAAGAATCTCAAAGCAAGACTGTTCCTTTTCTTGGAAAGAATCATCCCAAAACATGTCAAAATAGAGTTTTTTTTCCCTTTCCCTCATCTTTTTGTGGATAACAATCCACCGCCCACCGACCAATTTCGGCCTCTTAGCAGCCAGTGAATCCATTGGTTTGATTTTTGATTTTTTTTTTCCCTTTCCCCCGGCCGTCCCCCCTCTTGACGCCCTCAAATGCAACAGAAAGAAGGGGTATGTTATGTACACAGTATGCTATAGCCCGCTAGAGGTCCATGTCGCCGCGGTGGGCGTTGGGCTTGTTGCAAGAACGCACAAGGCCCAGCGTCTTCAGACCCGACATCACAGTGCGTGCCCGAAAGATGTGTTTCTTCGCTTTGTCTCTGGCCGTTTGTCGTCCATGATGCTTTTTCCCGGTGAAAAATGTTCCATCCCGCCGTATTGATGCAGTTCAGTTGCGTTTCCCGGGGGTATCGAATATTGAAACAAAAACGACAAATGATAAAAAAAAATAAGGATAAATAGAAATAAAAATCAAACAAGAAACTTTTCTTTTTTTTTTTGGTGCTCCTCCCTGTGATCATTCTGAAGGCTGCCCACAGTATTCGTTGGGGCAGTCAGTAACGCCATGTCCCACCTATCTTTTTGATGCGCCACCTAGACCTACTTATTATTCAAATAGACCCGGCGAACGCTTATGCCATACCCAAAAAGTAGATCAGCGCCGCCCTTGGAATTGGACGCAATCATCTCATATTACTCGTGTCAAACGAGAAGGATGACGGAAATGCCATGCTCGCGCTGAGCCCGAAAGGATCCCAGTCCATCGAAGGGTCTAGGAGATGTGTCATCGACATGCCTGGTTGTTGTTGCTGTTGCTGTTGCTGCTGTTGCTGTTGTTGTTGCTGGCCTGTCACGGCGTTTGGTTCCATCGGCCCGCTAGTCGTCGGACTCATCTGCTGCTGGGCAGCATGAGCGGCATAATTAGTCCCTGGATACGGACCTGGTCCCGAAGTAGCATCTTCGTTCTCGGTTCCCTCCTCCATCATGTCGGCGGCGGCATCGTATTCTTGTTCTGCGAGGTTGTCAGTCTCCTGAATTAATGATGGGGCTGCAGACACGGTCTGCATAGTTGAAGAAGGGGAAGGTTGCTCACCTAGCTGCTCAAGATGATTTTGATATGCTGGTGTCTGGTAAAAGGGCGCTCCGCTGGCATTACCCATCCTTGCCACGGGCGGGACATGGCCAGATGCCTGGCCCAAGCCCCCCTGCATCGGCGGCATCATCCTAGAGGGGCCTGACATGGGGCCCATCGGGTTGGCCGGCGGCTTCATCCCAGTAGATGCCATCCCAGGTCGCATCGAACCCGACGTGTTCTCTGAGGATGCTGGTGAGACTCCGAAGCCCTCAGTCGTAGCCGGTGACGCCGCATGAGAAGACGCCATGGTCCGTGACTTGGGTGATGATGCGGACAGGTTGCCGGCGTGGATAGGAGGAAGGGTGCTGAACCCAGGCTCGACCTTGGGAGTAATGCTGGATGTCGACCGTCGGTTGTGGTGCCTGTTGAGCAGTGTCCTCGATATTGGAGGTGGTTGTATCATTGCTGGCATGTGAGTAGGACCAAAGTTAGGGCTGCCATGTTTAGCCTGAAGTTCGGCCTGCACATCGATCCCTGGATAGACACGTCAGTATGCTGTTGATGAGGGGACTGACGGCTGTCAGAGCCATTGAGAGAGGGGCAATGTGTCGCATACCTTTCTCAAGAAGGACGCGCTCAAGCAAAGAGTTCTTATATCTCAGCATGAGACACTCATCTGCCGCCGTGCGGTGAGCCGCATTGAGGTTCGCCAACGTCTGCTCCTGGACGCTGATGGTCTGCTCGAGTTGCTTTATATACTCTGTACGCCGCTCTCGGAAGGCAGCCTGAGCCTGGCGGTTCCGCTGCTTTCTCTCCTCTGTGGTAGCATAGATCTGCTCCCCTGTTAGTCCCTCTCAAAAAAACAAAAACCAAGATTAGGCACGACCAGGGGAAGAGAGAAGAAGAAAGAAGAAGAAGAAAAGAAGCAGATAACAAAGGTTTGCAACATACCGGCTTACGGCCTCCCTTCCTCTTGGGCGCCTGCTCCGGTGTGGGGTTTGCCTGGCCATCACCTGGCTCTGCTGGCTCTCCATCACCGTCTCCGTCTAGGCTTGAGCCCAGTGGGGACTCTTCGCTATCCTGCTTGATAGGATCTCTCTTTTCATCTGAGGGGAGCTTGTCCGATGCCATCACCCCTTGGGTAGAGGTGGTGGAGCCGTTTGCCGCAGAGGGGCGGCAAAGCGCCACACAATTCCTTTCCTACGGTATAGTAAGAAACCTCCTCGTCCACACGAGCTGGCAGCACAGAGGCGGCCGATAGGGCACACCCAGATAATTACCAACAGTAAGTACGTTGACTGCAACTGCTGGCCCCTTCTTCTTCGTCTTTTCCCTCTTCTGGGAGGGGCGCGCGCGCCGGATCTAACCGAGGGCCTGTCTACCGGCTGTCCGGAACGACTGACGGGGGGGACGGGCAACTGACAGGCCTGTCAGTGACCAGAGGCTGTTACTGGTTGCGTAGCCTACAGCGAGGCGCGCCGTTATCTCTGAGGGAACGAGATAGGGCTGAGATATTGTAGATAGGCTCGCAGCGGTGTCAACGTTCCGGAAAAGCTGGGGGTAAAATGCCCGATCAGTGATACGGTCCGGGGAAAGTTTCAGGGACAATCTGGGGGTGGCGCCAATCAGGGCAGGGCAGCTGCATACCCGGCAGTTTGGGCCTCGCAGTGGCACTCGTCCCTGATTGACATACAGGATAGGCGGGTCCTTACCGGGGAGGGTAGGGAGATCAGGCGGCTGCAGGATCAGAGCGTGGTCGCGGGTGATAGATTGTCGAGGTCAATCTTGGAGGGCCTAGAGATAAGCAAATTGACGGTGACAGGGCGCAGAGTTTGTGTGTGTAAAGAAAAGGCAGACGGCCGCTGGTTTATACGTAATTGAAATGGATCGTCGGGGCAATCGTTGTGGGGGAACGAGCTCGGAACGCAATGCCTGTCAGGGCTAACGTCGCAGGAAGAAAGAATAAAAAAATTAGGAAAAAAAAACAAAAAAAGGGCCTGGACACCGACTCTGCAGCCGACGCAGCGTTTGCTGGTTGTGGTGTGGGGGGGGGCCTCCTGTAGGGGTCCCCTCACAGCGCGTGATTGCCCGTCACCTGCTAGAAAGGTCTCGACTTGCTGATTGCGGAGTGGACTTTTTTTAGGTAACGTTGACCAAATCTTTGCACCGGTCCACTGGGCGCTGAGTCGAGCAGAATGAGTTGGCCGTCGGGTATAAAAGTCGCCTTGAGCCCTGCTGACCAGTTGAGAGTTGGTTCGAGCAAAGTTGATAACTTGGGCGTGCTATGACCAGTCTGCCAGGTGGTGTCGACGAAAGCTGGATTGTGACCTCCAAGGCCCAATGGTAGTCCGTCGCAGGAAAGAAGATTGACTTCCCGCCCCTCCGAAATTCGATCCCTCTCTCGCTCTCTCGCTCTCCTCTGTCTCTCTCTCTCTCTCTTTCTCTCCCTCTCGAATTGGATCCCTCCACACGGTTCGCCGGAAAGAGTCTCTGCTTTGACTATTCGTGATCCTGCAAGTCCAGGGCCTGGCGACGTGGTGGCTGGTCCCGCCTCCGCAGCAGCAGATGACCTGAGAGCACTGACTTGGCAGACGATGAATCGTCGGCCGGAGCAGACCTTGGCCGCAGGAACTGGCCGCTTAAACTTCCGGAAGGGGTGTGTGTAGAGGCGGCTTCGCTGTGTCCGATGAAGACTCGTCTGGTAGCAGGAGGTCTCAGCTCTTCCGTGATGTTTGGGTGCTTTGTCTTCCGGATTGACCTGCAGGCAGGCTGTTGTTCTTGGACGAGAGCAAGACTCGGAAAATTTGACCCAACACGAGCGAAAATTTTTGTCAAGAGACCACACGAAACTTGCCAATAAGTCAAGGAGGACTATCCAGGACGAAGGCCTTGCGAGCGGAGTCTGCAAAAATTTGGGGCGGGCGGGTTTTCGCTCATGCTTGAGTCGGTCGGTACTTGCGGTGCAAGTCTCTTGCGGCGTCGACTCCCGTATTGCTGCAGACCTGCCCTGTCACCTCACCAGGCTGCACCACCACACTCCTCCCCTCCTATAGTCTCCCCAAAAGACTATAACATGGCTACATGGCTACATGGCTACACATGGCATACCAAGCAAGAAATGGCAGTTCATGTCTGTTCGTTGGTTTGCCGATCGGCCGGTCTACAGTTCCACTTCTACTCTTGCATCGCCTCTGTTGCAAGGGCGAGTGCCTTCAGGCGTCTATATCCTGCTCCTCTGGAGCAGAGCTTGTCTGCAGACCCCTACCAGTATAGAGACTGTTTGTACTTTCTTTTTTTCTTGGGGGGGGGGAAGGGGGGGAGGGGGCGCCTCTTGTCATCCCACGCGATCATCGCCGTCACATCCATCAAGACATTGGTGCGTCTTGTCACAAAGGATGCAGTCCAACCCCTCGGGTCTCGCTGTGTCTATTTCGTGTTGTGCTGCACTAGCGTCGAGCAACGGCAGCAGATGCCAGCAGGAACCAGATCTCAGAGACAAGGCGTGGATGCACTCTCCTGAATCGAGGATCCAGTTCTTCCAGGGCTGCATAGTCGATGAAATCCGCAGCCATTGAAGAAGAGGGGAAAGGGGGGGGGGGCGCCTGGCAGCCTAGCACAGTGGATGGGAAGCGATCTCTTGGCTGGAGAGAAAACGGGGCTGTGGGTTCTGCGTGATTATTCGAGGAGGGCATCCCTTCTGTTCTGGACATTGATGAGGTCGATCACGTATGTGTCCTCGTCCACACAGGTGAAAAAGATAAATGAGTGTCCGCCTAGACGTGACGTTGTTTAAAGGGCTCAGCATCACGTCCCTCGTCTCTCATCTCAGGATCTCATCTCCGTCCGTGGTCCTCGATTTTCGGTATTTGATGAGGGGCCCGACCCGCGACTCGCGTCCAATGAGGCTCCGCCCTCGTCCAACAAGCAAAAAAGCTCGTCTGTTGCCTTGAGGCGATTTGACGTCATTGTGTGATTGTTGGGTGATCTGAGTTCAGCGGCGCTGTACCTTTGTGTGAGTTTTGTGGACGACCTCCGCAGTGTGCTCAAATCCGGAACCAGGCTGCCAGGGTAGTTCGTCTGAATGGCAGGTTACAATGAGGGCAGGTTACAATGAACTGCTGTGGTCGGTATAAGTCGGAGCTCGCCGATAAACGGCGACGCAAGGTCCGTCATCGCAAAGGTGCCGATGCTGGTCACAGCCTGTAGTCCTCGAAGCATTCATCAAACCACATCGAGTCTTGCATTCCGCCGGGCTGATGAGCTCTGTGGGTTTTCACCATGGATATTGGAGGCGAGTCCTCTTTGCATAAAATGGTACTATTTCCGATTGTACTGTCGCCGTTTCGAGATTGAAAAGGGCAATCTCAAAAAGGTTCATAGCAGTAATCCCAGACCCGACGTGGGTCTGAACAGCGATATCGGTGGGGGGTTTTGCTCAGCCACGACCAGGAAGGAGCATTCCGCAAGCGGCCAGCCCTGAGAAGGTTTTTTTTTTTTTTTTTTTTTCCAGCCAGGAGTCCGCTAGAAGGAAGGAATCGGGGCTCCAAAAAGGTTTTTTCTTACAGTGTGCAGGCCGTAGGCAGGGGGGATGCCCATGGTGAGAAAGAGAGAGGGTCTGCGCCCAGAGAGAGATACTTGCGGGTCAGGTATCTCACCGTCGTCGCAGCGTAGGTGACTGGGCCAAGGACCGCAACGACCATCCTGGAGCAGGCATGGCTGGCGTTTGCATGCTGGCATGTTGATCAGTCGGTCCGTCTCCGGTTCGTGGGACGTGACGAGCATCGTCTTACTATGTACTAGAAACACCCGAATCTATATTTGCCCCAGGGGTCCTCCGCAAGCCTCGCACCATTCGTGGTGTGCCTGTCGAGACGCCGTCGTCAAGGTTCACATGCGCGAGAGACAAAAGATGTCGCGACCAGTGCTGTGGCTTCAAGTATGTTACATGCATAGCGTGCTGGCCCCCAACCTGTTGAGTTGTTCCCTCGGCTAACAGCCCAGCCTGATGAGCTACCCTGAGCTCTTGACGGAGCGGTCTGTCCATCCTCGATCATGGCTATGATCCAGTCGCCAGCTAGAAGTGGTTCGTGAGCCGTGGCCCGTGACCTGGCCCCCCCTCCCCCTTCTCCTCAAGGCCAACACTGCGATGCGGTCCCTAGAAAGAAAAGGTCACTACTCAATGTACCATATGTAATAGTGACTGTGCTGTCGTCCAGTAGCTGGCGTCCAATGCACATCATGTGTGTGGCCTCGGGATGGATGCCAGGCTGGACCATCCTCCAAAGTTCTTCAGAGGCACAATGTGGTCATTTGTCTTCCTCCTCCTCCATATGCACGTTCCATTGCTTTACCCCTCACCAGCCGCTGGATGGGCTGTGCTCCTCGGTGACTAGATATGTGCAAGTGCCGTGGTCCGCTCGGTTGATGAGCTGGTTTGCTTGCTACGAGCAAAGCCCGAACTGGGCACCTTGTAAGGTGTGTGTTCTCACTCCGCCATGCTGCTGCGGGAGGTGCATTTCCTCGGAGGTCAGGGGTGGTCTCTTCAGGGGTGGTCTCTTCAGGGGGGTAACTACTTACTACGTACAGTATTTGCTTATTCAGGGGGGCTGGCCCCTCAGGCCCAGCACTGGTGGGGCACTCTCAGGTCCTCACAAGTCCTGTAGCACACTACATACGGTAGTAGCTCAAGTGTGATCGATGCTAGCGTTCTAGGCTATACCCCCTCCGGCAAGTCCAGCCTCGACCAATTGGCGCAAGATCCATCGGTCTGGGCCTCTCGAGCTTGCCAAATCTCAACAGCCCAAACAGTCCTGGACCATGTATAGAGTAGGTTTCGAGTAGCATCAACTGCGTGCGCGCCTTGTCGAGAAAAGACGGTTGGGTACCCCGCGTCTTCAGCAGCCCTCCACCTAGGCACATAGCCAAGTCATCGGTAGATCCAGAGGCAGCAGGGACTCGCTCCGTTGTTACTCTCCCCCAGATCTGCCATGGCGTTTAAACGTAGCTAGCCGTGCAGAAGGCCCCGCTCCGCCTGCAGCCCGAGCCGCATGACTACGACCCCCCTGGCGCAACTATGGTGCTGTACTATTATGCAGTACGCCGTACGGAGACAGATCGCCCGCCTACCAGAAGGCAGAACTGGTGGTGCATGACATGCGCCACAGGATACAGGCCGGGAAACACAACAGCTGCAGGAGCAACTATGTTATGACCCCCTGCTTGGCTGCCGGTCCCGGAGCATACTAGCAGTGTGAGTAGGTCAGTCTGGACATACCGAGAGTCGTGAGGGGTCAAGAGGAGGCATCGCCTTTACGTTCACCCTGCGAAGTGTGGTACAAGCAGCACTATCTACTAGTATACACGATCGCCACTCAGCTGTCATACTTTTGAGAGACAATCGAACCGTCTTCTGGGACACGGGCTGTGTCTATTGAAGAAGAGCATTGTCAGTAAGCAGCAGTCGAATCGGAGAGGGTCAGTTCCAAGTACTGTATTTTGAGGCTTCATCCAGTTCTGGTTCGACGATCGGTCTAAATTTGAGTCGAGATTCAGTGAGCAATTTTTTCAAGATGTTCGTCGACCTCTCGTAACAATGCACACCCTTCGTTCCGCCTTCCCACGTACACAGATGGTCAGCCCTACCTCCAGAATGGTCCAATATACACTACCAGGCAGTCGCTCAGCTATTTCTTTGGCTTTATGTCCGCCGTCATATATGTTGATCAGCGACACAGCAACGTGGCCGCTCTTCAGAAGATGGCCCAGAAGGATGGGGAAACAAATCCTCTTGCGGAGGACCCAGTAAAAAATATACCTCTGTGACCAAGCTTTACTTCCTCAGGCATACATCCAGTCAAATATCCACGGCATCAGCTTCGTGATGACAGGCTGTTACCGATCCCGTCGAATACGTGAGTGACAATGAGAAGTACTGTTTCGGCGCATCGCTGGCGTTATGGGATTGTGATTCATTCTGATGTTTTGGCACTTAAAACTCGAATTGTGGAGAGACTAGCATCTGACAGCTATATAGACCATTCGTGCACTCCAGCCAATGGGCGCGGTGCTTCCTTTTAGCTGTCGCATACGAATAGCATCGTGTCGTCAAGACTTTATAACGGGTAGGCTGTCTTGCTGAGTGCAGTCCTTTTCTCCTCGAAGACACGGGATCTTGCTTGCCCTTGAGCTATTCAACTCATCTATGTCGTCAAGTTGACGGTGGTATTCGAGACGATGCCTCTTCTTTTCTTTTCTTTTCTTTTCTCTTCTTTGGGGGAGGGACGTATAACAGTTGGAAAGATGTCCTGAAAGTTGATGAGAAGAGAAATGGCAATCTCAGTTGCGATGAGCAGGTGAAGATTCTTCAATGTGAGCACTCTGCTGGACAGTCATGAAATCCGTCGCGAGGACAGAGATGTCGGTGATGAATTGGATGACGGCTCTTCGACAAAACAAGTCGACGAGGATGTGAAGACGAGGAGATGTAGTCGGGCAGGTATAAAGTTCGAATCGATGAGATGACTGATGCTGAGGTATGTGAGCCAGCGACCTCAATGATTGGAGATGGACCATGAACCGCTTTGCTGGTGGCTATCGTCACAGTCGAGCTGGTGGGGTGGCGGTGCTCAGGCAGGTTGACAAGTCCTCGAGGGGAGTGGATGACGATATTGCTCGAGAGTGGCAGCGAGCAGTCACGATGGTAGTCAGGCCTGTGGGTGGTGGCCAGCAGATTCTATGCCCAAGGCGTGCACGGTTGAGGCGTGTAGGGGTTATAGTTCCAATTGTGATTCGAAACAGTCACCCATCGACTGGGCAGCTCAACGGTCATTCACGTGGACTTCCATACCAAAAAGAAAGAAAAAAAATCAACCTGACCAGCCCTGGGTTCGAATCATGCCGCAAGCAACGAATTATAGAGGTTTTTCGACGGCGGGAGCTGGGGCTAACTCCCAACCAACCCCCTACAAACTATCGGACGAAATATCGACGACGGGAGCTTGGGTAAACTTCCAAACAACCCACCAAATGATGGAATGGAAATTGGGCACTCGACGACGGGAGATGGGGCAAACTTCCAAACAACCCCCACCAATGTACTAACATCGACAACAGAGAGAGATGTAGGTCGTGAGCTCGTGTCTCACGGCCGAACTCTTTTGCTGCTCTTACTTGTACCAAATACTTCAAGTGTCCAGCAGTTGGTCTACTTAGTTACTTGAGTTTGTCGACTTCATATCAAGCTGCATGTGGCCACACATCAGCAGGCGATGCCAAGTGTTACGTTCGACATATTTGGAGATCCTCAGTGTTGCTGGTCCAGGCCAATTTGCCTTGAGTGCTCTGGACAACTTCAAGTGCATCATCGACTGCGATATATTCCATTTCTTACTACAGATGACTGCTTCATGCCCGTTCAAATATGGCCAATCAATTGATCAGTGAGCCGCTTCGGTAATAAGAATGGCGTTTGACTGCTATGCTCAGAGCCAGGGACAGATAAGGATATCGAGACACGGACGCAGGAATATATGTAGTGATATCCTGTGACGACCATCTCCTCGCCATGAAATACTCTTATCACCATCATTGAGAATTATGAACGCACTGGCACGGACGAACCATGGGCTCCCGAACCCAGATAGCTATCCCCTTCCTCCAATATGAAGATCAAAGCATGATATGAGACCCTTGAGAGAATGAAGTAAATGATGATTACGTTCCCACTAAGGCGCATGCCAAAGTGATGGCTTCAGACTGCGGCGTTCTGGTGGAAGAAGCATGGCAGGAAAGGGGCTGGTCGACCGGATGGGAAAAGCAAACATGGCAGATCTGATCATGTGAAAAGGTTTAGTAAATTGTTTCGGGTCATTTAACTGTAATCTTCAAGTCCAAGTGAATGCCATCAAATCAAGACATGCTGCCACCTTAATTGTCATACAGAGTCGACAAAGGAGATTGAACTTGGCTTGCAGGGTTGTTGCCCCCATAGTAGTAGTCTTAGTAAGTGACCCTTGCCCCATAAATTAGGATCTGGGCTTACCCAACATGGACCCGCGGAAGCTTGGGCCGCCTGTTTTTGTTTACATTTCCTGCTGCGCAACCGACTCCAGATCGCGCTTTCATTCTTTCCACCATCAACATTAACGTCAAACGTCATACCACTCGCTCCAGGTCTCAACTGCCCACTTCATTCCTGCGAAAGTCAACAATCGCTTTAAGTGCTTGATTTTTTTTATTTATTTTTTTCAACGTCACGTACTCTCAGATCATCAAATACACCCAAAATACCAGCCGTCATGGCTCGTCGTCGATCTGCTCGACTGGCCGGGGGTGCCAAGGTAAGTAAACAAAAGCCCCCTTTGAGAGTTTGACGCCGCGATCACATCGCTCACCGCCATCACAACGCGTGACAGGCCTCTAAGAAGACGCCCGCTATTGACCTCGAGCCTGTCACCGAGCGAGAGAACAGCCCAGTCAACAACACCGTCCAGAAATCCGACCCTCCCGTCATGTCCTCCCCAATCCAGACCCCTCAAACTCCCTCGACCACCACCCTGATCAAACCGCCCATGTCCGAGATGCACCCCTCCAAAGCCCACACCAGCACTATGGCAGCTCCCTCTTCTGCTCTGCGCCTCGGCTTCACCGACATCAAGGCTAAGGACCCCTCAGCGCCAGGCGTTGGTCCCCACCAGTCTACCCCCTCCAAGTCAAATGTGCCATCCTCACCCTTCAGTTTCCAGTTCAACCGCGATAATGTCAGGACTGCGGACTCGACTCTCGGCCCCGAAGCCCAGCGCATGATGAATGAGATACGCGTGGAGGCAGCCAAGATCAAGGCCGAGCTCGCTGCCAAGCGTGATCAGGAGAGTCTGGAGGATGAGCAGGTCAACACACGCAAGATCGCCCAGCCAAAGGGTAAGGCTGGTCGATATTCCGAAATTCACATGGCCGAGTTCAAGAAGATGGATTCTATTGCAAATCACCCTTCTGCATTCCGCGCTGTGCAAAGTCGCGCTACCCCGGCCGCTGCGGGCAACAAGGGCATCAAGCGCTCCCAATCCAAGGCCAACCTGGACGACGACGAGGCCCCCCAGATCAAAACTCCAGCCAAGACCTCCTCATCCAAGTCATCCAAGAAGATTCATACTCCAGGAAAGGACACAGACTCGCCCGCCAAGAGAGCGAAACAGCACGTCGAAGACGATGCGTCCACGAACCGCCCTGTTTCTCGAGATGGCAGTAACATCCCTCGACCAAAGACGCCCGGCAAGGACTCTCGGGGTATTCCTCGTGCTAAGACGATTGCGCACTTGATGTCACCTACCCAGTCGTCCCTCGCCCGTGCCGCCTCCACGAAGTCTACGACTCTGCGATCTGCACTCAAGACCCCTTCCAAGGTCTCTTTTAGTCCCATCAAGAAGTCTGTTACCATCGCCGACATGAATTCTAGAGACACGACGGACGTGCAAATGGAGGATGCCCCAGCTAAAGTGCGAAGCGCAAGTCTGTCTGCTAAGGTCAGGTCCTTCTTGACGAAGCACAAGTCTCCGGCCACCTCCTCGAAACCCGGCAAACCCAAGTCGACCGTGGGAGCTTCTCAGACGCCTGCTCCTATTCGTGCCAAGAATGAGCTTCCTCCTGCTCCCTTCACGACTCCAGGGAAGAGGATGACGCAGCGTGGTGATTTCACTCCTGCACCCAAGCACGCAGCTCTGGCGCAGAACTCCCCGTCCCCGGTCAAGACCGGCATCCCTCGGTCCAAGGCAAGCGCCAACGTGGTTAACTATCCATCCCTGGACACGGTCATGGAGGGCACCGCAGGTGATGCTGTCTCATATCCTAACCTGTCTGGGGTTCGTCCCCTGTCGGAATTGCCCACCCCGACAGAGCCTTCTTCGACGCCTGCTGAGGCCTCGTCTGGCAGTTCCATGCATGCTCCTGTCGCTGTGCCTGGCACCTTCACATTCCGCAGTGATCATACTATCAGCTTCGACGGCGAGTCACCCAAGGGCTTCGGAGCCAAGTATGGGCAGGCCAGTGTTCGTCATGTCCGCTCCTCCATCATGTCACCTATGCCCGGTGCTTTCCCCACAGCTGACATTGCCAAGACGAGCGGCTCATACGGCAAAGAGAACGTGCCGCCCTACATGCAGCGCTCTTTTGACCCGAGGGCCTTCTCCCACGGCGTATCGAGCAAGAAGCGATATCGCGTCGAGGATGACGAGCAGGAGGCGGAGCGAGAGGCTGCGGAGCGCGCCGCCAAGAAACAGAAGAATGCCGCTGTCCCTGAAGGCGAGGCTCTGATGGCCCCCCGGTTGGCCGGGCCCCAGAGAGACAGCCCTTTCAGAAGCGCCAGCAAAACTCTAAAGAAGTCACCCATCAAGTCGCGAATTCCCGCCGCTCCCGCTACTCCCGGTAGTGCGCGAAAGACGGCGGGTATCAGCATGAGCCGTTTGGCTTATCTGGCGCAGCCGAAGCTGCGTAAGTGAAACAGAAACGCTGCATCAGGTCTGGAAAGGGCTCAGCTCTAGAGACGCCATCTTTACTGTGATGATTTTTGTTTCGTTGACTGACAAGGTTTCCGAGCGACGAGGTCGATTCACTGAGGGCTCTCACAACACATTTCTTGCTCGTGCCGGAAGCCTTTGGGTATTGCATCCCGGCGTTTACGAGTTTCGTGGCTGTATACTTCCTACAGGTGAACATCAGGGTATGGCATATGCAGCGTGTTGGAAATTAGGAAGGGTCCTTGGCAAGAGCTGCGGACGAGTGGTCTTCTTGCTCCCCACCACATCTGTCTTGCTCTGCGTTGCGCCTCTTTAGATACAGGGCCACGGGGTGAATTTTGGCATGCCAATGGTCGTTTGGGGCGTTTGAACAGTATTGTGGACGGATTTGGCAGTTAACATGGAGTTTTGTGTGATGTCACCTGGATGCTGAAAGGAGTCTCGGAAGAAAAGGCGGATGGTCCCGGTATTGATGATAGCCTCTCATGTTTGTTTGGAGACAAAGAGGATCACACAAGACCGCCACGGCCTATGTAGGATTGTAAATGCAAAACCGAAATCACAAGGGCGACATTTGGTGCTTCCGAAGCTTGTTCGTATGTGTGCTGGCTAGTTTGAGGCTTTGCAATGAATGCGCCAATCAAAGCCCCGAGGCAAGCTGCTGCCCCTCTCTCCTGTCCTTCCTTCTGCTCTTTTTTCAAATGTGATATGCTGTGGCAGGTACGACTGCTGATGAGGCACAATTCTTTCCGTAGCTGGAGACGGCCCCTTCGAATATGGTCCTTTCTCTTCGACAGCAGAGACCACTCGCTCCCAACAAGGCACCGATATCACGGGTTTGATCTGGCGGTCCTCGACAGTCGTTTATGATTCCATTGCACATTCGTTTGAATTCTCCACAGTGCTAACCTAATCATTCCTTGTGGTCAGGCTCCCTCAACATGGCCAACATGCCACTACGATACCACCGCCCTGATGGGATTCACGCTGCTTCGAACAATAGCACTATCAGACCCGATCCTTGCCTCCACTCATCCATACGTTCTCATTCTCGGACCCGCACGAAAACGGTCGCACGCGCCCCTCGGCACGACGCAAACCACGAGGCTCACTGGTGCCACCAGGAGCCTCCAGCCTCTCCACCTCCCGAGTTTCCAATCTCTTCCCCTCCTGCGCACCCGACTACTTTTCTCTGCACGTTTTGCTGGCGCCCTCATCACTCCGCCATCACACCTAGTAGGGTCGTCGGCCGTCGCGCTCGCCTCGCTTGCCAGACTTGTTACAGCGCGCTGTTCGATCTCGCTGTGTGCTAGGTGTGCGGAGAGATTGTGTTCCGCGGTGATGAGTGCGTGAGTTTAGGCTGGTGTTTCTGGCATAAGGCATGCTATGGATGCTTGATGTGTGGGGATAAACTGGTTGTGGAAGGCGTAAAGATTGAGGATCTCTTTGCCGATGATGAAGGACAGGGAGATGGTGATATGCTTGGAAGGAGTAAGGGTAAGGAGATCGATGAGGTCCCACTTTGTGCCAAGTGTGTCGAGGATGTTGGGACCGCCTCGCCTGGTGATGAACATTTAATCCCTATGGCCTTGGAAAGGATTGAAGAGTTCGACGGCGGGCTCTCGAGGCGGAGATGGGAGGCGAGAGATGAAGGTCAGCGGGTTGCTGAACATATTCGACGCACGCCATCTCCCATCTACGTTTCTTCGCGCGATCCCCTTGGTGAGCCTGCTTTCAGAGCCAGCCCGACAAAGCCCATCCCCAAATGGATACAGTATCTCCCCAGCTATAAGCAGAGTGAACGGGCTTGCTCTGAGCACTCTGCATCTGTATTTGACAGTCTCCTCTCCAATGCCAGTATCAAGTCCGTCAGCTCAGGTACCGACGAACAAGACTCATCGCCGCCACCGGTTCCTCCGCATACTATTCCTGTACGACCGAATTCTCTCACCTATACACCTAATCTCACACCTGTTCAGAGGCCCCGTCCTTTCACCCGGATCGCCGAAGAACCTGTTCAGCGACCGTCGTACACCAGGCTTGGTGCAGGTCGATCCAAGCATGTCCGTTTCGACAGTTCTTCACGAGATCCGTTGCCATCTGTATCACTCCTCAGAAACAGAACCCAATCACCATCCGAGTCAGCTGAGTATTTAGAGAGATACAACGTTTCTACTCCAAACAACGTCAGATCATCTGCCGTGCCCATCCAGTCTCCACGGCAAGAGGCGAATGACCACCACGCGAGAGTCGTCTCGCCTTTCCTTCAACGTGTCGACAACCATCCACTGTTATCGAATACCTCTTTGGATAATACCCAAAGAAGCGCGGACGAGAACGAGAACGAGGACGGCTTACCATTCTCGACGCTGCCCCAGCACAGTGCGGTCGAAGCATTGTCGACCGCGCAGAGGCCAGCGATCGGTCTCACTCGGTCTCACTGCCATGCAGACAAGAGTTTGGGAGGTCACATCAACGACGTGAAGTCTTCCTCCAGCAACTGGCATGCAGATGGGGCGGGTGAGAGCTCGCGGCGGAGGCCGTCGACGTTTCAAGACCAGCTGAAGAGGGTGTTTGGATTCTCTTGACCTCATAATGATCCATTATTATGGTTAGTGTAGTTTTCTTAATAGTATGATATTATGGAAGATGCGTGAGCCCTTGCAAGAAAATTACATGTATTGTCGTTCCCGAATATGTCTCGTGTGGTCCTCGTTCCACCCTCAAGTTCGATCACAGCTAGGAATGCTACTGGGAAGTGTACCTGACGATTGATAATTGCAGCAGGAGGACGGATTGAGCCTCCAGGTCCATAGAGGACAACAATCAAAAGTCAGTTGGTTGGTTTGAACGGAGTGACTGAATTCTTAATTTTAGCAAGGAAATTGGAGGTCGAATAATAAGTTCTCGAATCAGAAAGACACATAGATAATCAGCATTGTGTGGTCCCCTACCTCTTTGCAATCCTCAATTCCTGGCTTTATTTTTCAAAATGACTGCTGGAAAGTTGACATTGTTCTCAAGGGCACATGATATAGCAGCACATTGGCTCGTATGCATACACCCCTCCCGCTTTTGTCTCTTTTTCTTCTGTCGGACTCCTCCCCTCCCCCCCCCCCCCCCCACCCCCTTGCCCACACACCACTCTACACGTCCCTCCCCTCCGACTCCCCCCCTCACCCCCCTACCCTCTACCACACCCTCACCCACC
>JACWST010000211.1:0-20853 GCA_014850475.1 Cryphonectria naterciae
TGTGTGATTTCTCTCTTTTACACATTGGGGTAGAGGAGAATAAAAAAAAAAAAAAAAAAAAAAAAAAAAAAAAAAAAAAAAAAAAAAAAAAAAGGAAGAAAAAAGAAGAAAAAAAAAGGGCAGGCGAGCAACCGGTCATTTTAATTATTGCGGAGCGAATGCAGGCGTCTATCCTCCAGAACACCAGAGCACAGCAGGACGTGGCAATGATCATGCAGTGTGCCGTCGTCTCAGGCAGCGCAGGGCATCATCACGTTGCCTCACCATGCACGAAGCCGTCGTGCTGCACGAGGCTTTAGGCGTCCATCCCCCTCCAAAGTGCCAACACAATGGGAGGGCGTTGCCCTTATCGTACAGTGCCCCGTCGTCCCAGGCACCTCGGAGCATAGAGTTGATTCACCCAGTGCACACTGACGTCGTGCTGGGCAGATTTTGAACCAGGGAAAGAAGAAGAAAGAGAGAGAGAGAAAAGAAAGTAGGTTTGCTCGCCTTGTCCCACCGGTCGAGGGCGGGTACCGGCTCCCGCTTTGTCCGACGGAGTAGCCTCGTAAAGCCTATCGACAATCTGCCTGCGGTGGTGAGCTCCGTCATTTGTGTTTCGGTGTGCTAGGTGGAAGCAGGCCATCTGTAGGACAGAACTTTTGTTGGGTTTCTCTCAGTTGAGCATAAGCACAGATCATTGGGCAATCAGCAAATCATTGCTATAAATAAGCGTTTTTGGGGGGGAGTTGAAGAAAAAAAAAAAAAAAAAAAAGGAGGGAGGGGGAGAGGCCTTGAAGTAGCATTGATTGGTAGTTGAAGCCACAGCTAGCATATAATAGCCCAAATGTAGATAGAGCAACCCATGAGCGCTTTGCCAACTTCTTTTTCCCCCGCACCATCGTCGTCTATAGGTACTTTGAGTGTGCAAATAAGACCATAGCTACTAAAGATGGTGGTGCTTATGATGGTTATGCTACAAAGCCAAACTCAAAAAGTAAAAAGGAAGGACAATAGTAAGAACGTGACAATGTACTCTGCAATGGCCCAGTGGTGCCATGTTGGACATCCCTGACCTTCAGCCAGCCCCCTGCTCGAAGATAGTGTACTCATGACAATAATACTGTAGTCTAGCCACAAGGCACTACTGGGAGAGCGCCCATGATCCGGCTCTCGTCCCAGAAAACAGCGATTTCTGATTGTTCTTCTTCCTCCTCCTGAGGATGATTACGTCTTATCAGTATTGTACACCCAACGTCCGGGTCACGGGTCTTACCTGAGCTGTTGATCGCTGGGTATAAAGATATGGCCCAAGAGGCGAGCCTTTTCTTTCTCGGTGGTAACCGCCCGCTCTGCAGTACCTGACATTCTCTTTGGCGCTCGAGAAGCTGCTTGAGCCAAGGGTTTTTAGGCCGCCATTCCGCCGCGCGTATACTGCTGCGTTGTGTGGCGGCTCTTCGTAGCCCTGAAATTGAAGATGCCCTCATCCTCCTCGTCAGAGGCAGACCCGGCAGCAAGACCAGCCTGCTCTTCTTGCTCGAGATCTTCTCGCTCCTGTTGAACCAGGCCCTCAAGAGCTGTGCCCTCTGTCGTGATACCCTGGCTCTCCATCATGGCGGCGAGGCGAGCTGCGCGACCCTCCTTCTTTCGCGGTACAGGTGCTGTTATACTTGAGCTTAACATCATAAGGCCATCCCTGCCGCCGTTTTGGGGGGGAGGGGGTTGGGGGCGTGTGTGTGTGTGGCGGGAGAAAAAAAACAGGAGCGGGACCGATGCCTACCTCTGCCATTTTCCTGGACGTAAAACTGTCGAAGCAGGTTGACGGCCTCATCTCGGCCCCAACCACCCTCGGCCTCGAACCCATCTTCCACGTTTCCGCCGTGTCCCATACTCATGTTGGAGACTGGGATGGGTGGCTCGATAAAGGTAATACTATTGACCAACTTGACCTCGCCACCCATCGCACCCGAACCATCCTGAGATCCGTTGATGGAGGCACACGAGGCCGACTTGTGTGGGAGGGCGGGTCGGGTGAGCAGGTTGGCGACCGGCCGGTGGATGGGCGTCGCAGGAGCGGTAGCGGCGTGGGCGGGGTCCGAGTTCATGTGGATGCAAAAGACACCACCAGTACCTCCGAACTTGTCGTTGACGGCACCAAAATAAACCTTTCGGATGCCGTACTGGCGGAGCATGGAGGCGCACATGACGCATGGCTCGACTGTGACGTAGAGTATGCAGTCCTTGATCATGTTGCGGTCGACGCGGGGGGCGGGATGGAGCTTTTGGCCGTAGGGGTAGATGTGGCCGTCCGTGGGGTCGACATCACCCCATTCCTGCTCGCTGTAGGTCCTCATCAGAGAAGGCTTCTCGGCCTGCTGGCTGTCGGAGCGGACACCCTTGGCGGACTTTCTCTTGGGCTTCTCGAGAGGATCCTTCTCGACATCCGTCTCGGGGGTGAAGGAGAGGAGAGCAGTGAGGGCCATCAACTCTGCATGACGGGTACCGTTGCGGGTGATGTTGGTGGCATTCATGCCTCTGGCGACGACACGTCCCTCATGGACGAGGACGCACCCGACGGGTGTCTCATTGGTCTTCAGAGAGAGGCGGGCCTGGATATAAAAGTCTCGGTCAGCACCATGACAGCAAGTAATGAGGGGACGAGAGCGAGAAAGAGGGGGAACAAGGAAAAGAGGGGAAAAAGAGAAAAAAAAGTGCGCATGAGAGCCGAGGGAGGGAGATCAAATAGATAACTAGCGAGCTCTTGTTGGTTGGGAGATGTAAAGAGTAGTACGAAATCAAAGGCCGACGACACACGAGGACACAAGGTGGGCACAGGATTTGAAAACGCTGTAATAACAGGCGGAAAGCAAGGCGGAAAGCAAGTCGGATGCATAGAAAGGGGCCGGCTGGACAACATACCATATCCAGCGCCTGGTCCATGAAGTAATGATTCAGGGCACGCTCGGCAGCCTCGACGGGGTCCTCGGGCTCGGCGCTGCCAGCCTGGTCCAGCTGCTGGATGAGGGTGGTCGGCTCGCTAGGCGGCGGCAGGGTGAGCTGCTCCTGACGGTTCTCCTTGGCCTGCTCTTCGCCGAGAACACGGAATCCGGGGCCAACTGTCTCATACACGAGATCGCGGGGGTGGTGGTGGTGGACTGGCTTGACGGCGGCAGCAGTGCCATGGGCAGGCACGTTCTCCTGCTTGGCGTGTGCGTGGCTGTTGAACGGGTTTCTGCGCGACAGAGGAGGGTCCTTGCTGTCGGGCTGTCCAATGGCTTTGGCCGTGGAGCCATTGGGCCCGATCGCCGCCAAGGGCAGCTGGTTCAGCGGGCGAGGTTGCATGCTGTCCTGGAAATGTGTGCTGTGGGTAGAGCCAAGGTCGCGGTCGTGAGCTGGTGCAGACACGACGACCGTGGATGTGGACGTGGACGGCGGTGGCGGTGGCGGTGTCGACGTTGATGTTGATGGGTCGAGGGCGGTGGTGGTGGTGGATAGACGAGCGTCGTGTTGTTGTTGTTGTTGATGTTGTTGTTGCTGGTCGCCAGGTTGAGAAGTTGTGGGCCTCGAATCAGATCTAGTATTTGATTTGGTGGGAGAGATAACGGAAGCCAAGACGTGAAAGATGGGATGGAAGACGGCGACGACAAAGGCGACGAGGCCTTCCAGAAAACCCCAGCCCTTTCTGCCTTCACCGTCAGAGGCTGTGGACGACAACTCTTGACCTGCCCCCATTTTCACCTGCTGCAAACCTTTTCAAAGGCTAGAGATTGAGAAAGAAAGAAAAAAATTGTTCCTTCCCTCCTTCTCCTTCACTCTGCGGGAAGTCGCGTTTGGACCTGTCGCTTCCCTCCAGCTTCTAAGCCCTACATGCAGGTGGGCGCGGGACAGCTTTCAGGGGGGAAGGCAGGTGGCCGCCCTCGCTTGTCGCTGCTGCCTCTTTTGATGTCCTCACCCGCCCGAGGCAACCTAGCTCTGTCCGCGCCCACGCAAAGCCTCGACCCTCTCTCTCTTTACAGCAAGATTCTCAAACCAGAAAACCAGCCTTTCAGGATCTTCCCATCGCGTTATAATATCATAAGAAGGGGAGGGGGGGAGAGGCAAGTTTCTTCTTGGGCATGAGGAGGATATTTGGTACGCGGAACGGACAAGAAGAGGTTGGAAATTTTGAGAGGGTGCCTCTCAAACGAGGTGAGAGTGTAGGCGATAATTGCATATTGCTCAGAGTTCGCCCCCCGCTAAGCGTGGAGCAGATCCTTGCACAAGAATAGTGTCCTCGGTAAGTACATATAGCCAGACACGGACTTGCCTCTCCCTCTCTCACCTTCTTCTTGTTGTTTTCTTCTTCCTTTCCACTATTTCCTCAAAAGAAAAGAAAGAAGAAGAAAAAAAAAAAGGGAAAAAAACGTTACACAGTGGATGGCAGAGGGCGGTCAGTCATTTCTCCCTCTCCGGAGCCTCTCCAGGATTCGCCGGGCAGTCATGCTGCTTGCATCATGGGAGTACGTACGACCTTTTGCCGCGGCGTGGCTTTGTACAGATTCTTGGACCTTTTACAGGCCACCAACTGAATATGTGCTCCACCACCTGTCTATCATTCCTCAAAGCCAACCTATAGTTGGACAAGGACCAGCTTCTTCAGACCCCATGCTGCCAGCAGAGCCACGTCCAAAATCATCGGTCCAGACAAGGACGGCCCCAAAGTCTGCGCGAAATGGACAAAGAAGCGTATACGGCACACAAAGACGCCGCGCGTGCAAATGCAAGGGGCCTGAAGTGGCCTTTCACCTACAAGAAGAAAGGTTCCTTGTTCCGAACAGTTTTCTATGCCTTAAAATGTCTCGCAGCCGATCATGCGCGTCCTGGCGGTTCCAAGACATCATTTCTCACTTGACGCGCAGATGTAATAGAGAGAGAGAGAGAGAGAGAGAGAGAGAGAGAGAGATCGCGGGATACCCGACAACCAATCATTTCTGAGCCGCCCCTACAACCTCCTGGCTGGTAAGTTGACAGCTCCTTCTTGACGACGTGCAGCCTCTTCGTATCGGCCGTCTTGAGGTCTGCTACAAAAACTCATCCTCCCTCCTCCTTCACCCGCACATTTCTCGTCATGAGAGACCGAATTACCAAGCCGCGGCGGACCCGTCGCTCTCAGCTGAGATCCCCCGAGCTCTCCCAAGAACAGCTGCTGAGCACTGTTGCAACTAAAGGGTACAGGTATGTCGGCAGAACGCCCTTGTTTCTGAGAAGACGAAGACATGTTAACACCCTTTTTCGAAGGTAAAGAGACAACGCTTCTGCCGTCCGAGAAACGACAACCCAACGCGCCGGGGACAGACACACAACGGCCCAGAGTTGAGGGCGAGAAAGCAGAAGAGGCGGCTCAGGTATAAATGATATCATCCTTCTCAACACTCAGAGCCATCCACTAACGGGAATAGCTCGTGCAGACATCTCGTACATCTCCTAAGCGCCGAGTCTCCTCCCTCTCTGCGCCCAAGGCCACCGGGCAACAAGAAAAGGCGCCCACGTGGTTGCGGAAACGGCAGATCGGCGGCGACGGCAATCGCAACCAACACCATCTACAACGGGCACCGCTGACGCGGAAGAACTTGGCTCTATTCAACAGAATGACAGGGAGAAAGGATATTGATAAGGGGACGCTGTCTGCTTCTCTGAAGACTACGACCAGGGAGGACACAACAGCCAATCTTTCGACAGTATCATCTGGCTTTGCTCGTAAAGCTCGAGATAATGGCATCTTGGACCCACAGCATTCCAAACCTCCTACAAATCTCCAATATCTTCGCAAACAATCCGCTGCATCTCGCAGCACAGCCTCGCCTACCGAATCAGCCTTCGAGGACTATACCAACGATGTTGTGGATGCTAGTAACGAAGCGGATATGGTCGGAACAGGAGGGCATCACAAACAAAGACGCAACCAGGCATTCACTGGAGTTCCAAAAATATTGGTTTCAACAATGGTCTATCTGCTCTGCAGCCCGATTACGTCCAAGGTCTTGAGATGGACGAATACCGCCCGTTCCCGATCCACCACATCGATGGAGCCACTACTCACAAAGGTGACCCTAGCTCTTTGACCCTACCGCATCTGGCTGGAGAGTGGAAAGGACCTGGAAAGAAATTGATTGAAGCCAGGCTGCAGAACGCTTATGCCGGAGCTTCTCTTGTGTATGCGAGGAACCAGGCTCTCTCCTACCTCGGAACACCTGATCCCCCTGGGCACGCCCAAGTTACAACATTTACTACGGACGGCACAATCCTCAACCAGTTTGCACACTACGCTAGCCTATCCTCCATAGATGGTAGGCCTGAATACCACCAGTACCCCATCAAGTCGACACTCCTCACAGACTCTTACCAGGGCTTCAAGGATGGCCGAAAAAGGCTCCGGAATGCACAGGATTACGCGAAGAAACAATCGTACGCCCTGAGGGACCAGCTGAAGGACCATTGGCAGAAGCAGCAGCACTGCGATACCTTCCAACCCGTTGCCGAAGGAGCTCCTCGGCCTGTGCCGGGCGCCGAGTAGCCTAGCTCGACGAACGCAAACGAGGATGAAGACGAAGACGGAGCTGGCGATAGGGGGGACAGTATGTTCCACTAGAGGCAAGTGGCAGAAGCGGGCGTGTATGGGCTAGCTTGTCGTTGCGAAATTTCCTTTGTATGGTCTGGTGTCATGTCGGTTGCATCTTGGAAGGACATGGAACGCAAACATGTAGCCTCAACCCCGTTTGTAGAATTGGATTCCTGGTATATATATATATACATATGTATACATACATCTCTTCAGTAAGTGTGCATGCATGCATAATCGACCAGCCGCGCTGGGTGCACCTGAGGCAACGCACTCCTCTACTAGCACGCCTTTCTTTCCGCCAAGTTGGATATCTTGAGGCCGGTCCCTCGTCATACATAGGCCCAGATGTGCGCTCTGGGTCTCTCAACCAGACGGAAAAGATAAAAGAAGGGATGATGACTTTACAGCTGCACAACCTCAAGAACCCACCTTGGTTCCATGTCCCGAAGCAGCCCACCACATTGACCACCACAACAATATATCAATATAGTCAAGTTTCTTATAACCCCCCCCCCCCTTTAAAGACAACAAATAGAAATAAAGCAATGATGTAGGGATATACAGCTGCTCCTGCTCGACAAGACAAGCCCTCCTTGTGGCAACAACCTCCCTTCACCTGAAGAGGCCCCCACTCAGGTGAATGAGCAGAGCCATTATTATAGATAGATGTGGGGTCAGAGTTAAGGGTTGACCTTCCAGTGCCTTCACTTTAAGCCCCACTTTATCTGTGACTCTGTTCTCCTTCACTTGTTACCTCGTAGTTTATAAAGGTTGCTCGTATATCGTAAGCTCCCGAAACAAAAAAATTACCAAACTCCGTCTTCGTCGTCACGACCTCTGACCACCACCCGCAATTCATCATCTGCTGACAAGCTCGTTAAGCCTTTGTTCAACAATCCTCTCGGTGGGCAAGCCAAACATGCCCGACAAAGCTGGTGCCAAAGATGGCACTGCAGCTGGTGACAGCAAGGGCAATGGTGTGAATGGTATGCAAAGATCCATCCCTCCTATAACCAGATATTAAACAGTAAATCACTAGCTGACAATCTTTTCTTTCCTCTCCTTTTCCCCCCCCCATTTCTTTAGGAGCTTTGGGAGACGAATCTCCCACAAACATCAACCCGTTCTTTTCCCCCTGGGATCAAGAGTCAGCGCAACCACCTTCATACGACGAAACCATGCCCTCTCCGTCCGTATCTGATACCGCCCAAGTCCCTGAGGGCACCGCCGCAGACACCTCCAGTGTCTCCAACCCGTCTCCTGCGAACGCAACCAACAACAATCGGAGCCAGGGTTCTGCTCAGTCTCAGCCTATGATGAATACTGGCGAAGGCGGCTACAACGGCGGCCCGTACCGAATTATCGGATTCTCCAACTCCAACGGCAGCTGTGAATGCTCGACTTCTGCTGATTGGGCTAGTGGTCTGTTCATCTTGGCAGTTCTAGGCCTCGCTGCCTTGATCGTCTGGCTGGTGATGCGCGCTCAGTCCCACTAGCTAGATTGCATGGGTTCTTGTCTCTTTCTCTTCCTGCTCACGAGGTCTGTCTTGTTCCTCCAGCCTTCATGCTACCTCAATCTATCCCGATGCAGTACTGACACGATATATAGTTTCTTTTTCTTTTCTTTTCAATCTCGCCAGGCTTCTCGGCTCACCTGCCTTACCATGCCCTCTTGCGCAGTCGATTCTCAGAGTCATGGAGAAGCTAAAGGAAAATTTCGGTAGGGGGGATTCGAGGGAGAGGGGGAGAAAAAAGCAAGGAGACTATGCCTAGCAGAGACGGTAGATCGGACTCTAGCAATCAATAAAACTTCCCCCCTTTTGATCATCAGGGGTAACGGGACGCACCATCGCCTACGCGCTCGCAAGCTTCTACGTTTTTCTTTCTTTCTTTCTTTTTCACTACACATCAATAGTACTACACATTGGGTCGGAATGGCAACGGGAAGATGGGGGCGCAGAGTGAACCTCGTCTCGCGCCAATGGATCCGTAGAGCTTGCTTGCCTTGCGGCGCGGCGGGGCTAGGCACTATACGCGTTGTTGCATTTATCAAGCTATCTCAGTGTGAAGCTGTCCGGGGAAAAGGCAGAGAGATTGTTGAAGGGGGGGGGGGGGATATGGGATTCATCACCAGCTGCTTTCTCGTTTCCTGCAACTCTGCTTCGTCTAGACCGGCTCCGTCAAGCGGCTGCCACTCGGCGATCTCGGATAGCACCATCATCAGACCCCCCCCCCCCCCCCCCCAAAAAAAAAGACCTGGTAGAACCAGGCAGGTTTGTTGTCGAAGGACGCGCCCTTTCGAAGGCATATGGTAGAGCTTTGTCGCGACGGTGCTGGAGAAGGCACGCCGCCCGTCACCGGTCAGCTTTGAGCGGCTTAGGGGTCAATTATAAATATATACGAAACTGTTCCACTAGATTTGGTGTACTCCCGATCCTTCCTCTTCTTTTATTAATATTTTCCTTTCCTTTTGCAGATTTCTTTTTCTTTTTCCTAAGGGGGTTCCTTAAACATTACGTGCCTGCCGGCGCGTTAGAAGCGAGGTTAACGCGCGGGCGTGGCATCCACTCTATTGAGTAATCTAGGGTTAGGGTTATGAAGAAGGGATAATCGCTGGGATCGTCGACATCGAATCAAGTCTACCGCGTTTACCGTTAAAACCCCCACCTCCCATACCGATAGCCTCTTTCCTCCATCAATCTCCGTGGCTCTGCACATCTGCGATGGCAGATCAATCGCAGTCAGAGATCATCAAAAGCCATCCGATTGGGAATGGCCTTGATGCTTTTCACGCTTCTTTTGTCTCACTCTGAAGATAGAACTATCTCCTGCACCCCAGACGCGCTTGATCAGCTTCTTAGAAAAGGTAAGAGAGATGGGTGCTTAAGTAGTTGAGGGAGTCCTGTCTGATTTCTGTATAGATATCCAGAATCTCGCCCTCGATCTCCTGTCTGCTATCTGAGAACTCCCAGCCGTTCGTAATCTACACTCGAACGCAAACCACGGCGCCCTTCGCAATGATCTCCTGAGGCTCATCTCTGCCGTCACCTCCGACGACTTCGACCTCTACCGTATCAAACCCCTCCTCAAGACAGCCCTCGATGTCCATTCCGACAATGCGCTGATCTGGGACCAAGTCCATGATGCTGTCACTGCTGCAACCGCCCCACGCCTCCAAGCAGTCGCCCCTGCCGCCGCTGCCGCCCCGCAAACCCCTCCCCGAAGTGTCTCGACGCCCGTCGGTGCCACGCCGGTGATCCGCTCCACGTCGTCGTTTCAAGGCAAGGAGCAGATCAAGAAGATACTGGACCAAGCCCTCTTGTATGAGCTCAGGGGGACCATCTTCCGAGGCGTGGATAGCTTCTTCGAAAAATACTTCGAGGGCCAGTCATGGACCAGGCAGTGCAGGACCATTTACCAGTCCATCAGCCCAAGACATATCGACGGGCGGTAGGCCGACTTTCCCGACCCCCCGACACAGGAGGACGTCTGGGCATAGCTGCTCCGGTTCAGGACGACTTCCTCCTCGATGCGCCGGCCACCTACCACAGCGCCCACAGCACTAGCTCCATAACGGGTGGCGAGGCCCGGCGGCAGCTCGACATCTTTGTGAAGCCCAGGCACGTCAAGACCCCAAAACACGATTGGACGGTCATACTCGTTCTCGGAGAGCACAAGCAGTCGCATTCCGGCCCTAAGGAGCTGCTGCTTCTGCTCTCCCTCTATATGCGAGATCTCTTTACCAGCCAGCCCATCCGTTGGTTTGCACACGGGTTTGCCTGCATGGGACCAAGATGGAGCTCTGAGTCTTTGACAGGTCGGGCCCCTACAGCTCTGGCGAGTTCGATATCCACGAGGACCCCGAGAGGTTCATACTCTCCCTGGCCGGATATGCATTCATGAGCGACCAGGAGCTCGGCCTCGACATCTTCACCGACTGTAGGGGCGCCAAGCGCACCATCACCTTTGCGAGCGATGTGCGCGGCAAGAAGAGAAAGCTGCAGCTGGACTAGGAGCTGTTTGTCAGGCAGAGAGCTGTGGTCTGCCGGGGTACAACCTGCTTCAGGATAATTGATTATAATAATGTTGTGAAGTTCTCTTGGACCTCGGACAAGCGACCCCCCGAGGCAGATCATCTCAGGCTTGCCCACGAAAAGGGCGTCGAGGGCATCGCCCAGTTTATGGGATATCAGAGCATCACGAGCATCGCCGAGCTCCGCAGCGGCCTCACCTTTGGTCGCCCGTGGATCATCCATGCTGCCCCCGGGACCGAGCTTATATCGTCTCGCTCCCTCAACTCGCAATCGCTCTAGCTGCGACAGATCAGCACAGCCGAGCCGAACGGACAGTCCGCAAGCTTGTCTAGGTCCCTAGCACGGGTGGTGCGGCTAGCCTTCCAGAAAAGTCACGAGCCGAGGAAGCGAGCATCTGTCGACGACCAAGGCATATCCACTGCCAAGAGGCCAAGGGCTGACAGCCATTCCTCAGTGCTCCGCCATGAGCTCAAGGCCGACGCCCCAGGCACCCCGGGCAGTCTATATAAGCCGAGCCCTGATCTGTACGATAACCGCCAGTTTGGCTGCCTCGCTATCTCTCCTGCAGGACGGGCTCTCAATAGCTTTACCACGCTGTCCGAACTGCTCACCGCCCTCCGAGATGCTATCAGGGCTTATCGGTCTCTGTATTTGACCGGCGAGATCCTGCAGAGATATGTCGGAAAACAATATTATTATCACAGATCCTCGCTATGCCAATGGATTCACAGGAATGCTGATCGATCTTGACCTGGCCAAGCAGGTAGGCAGCGGCAGGTCAGGTGCAGGCCACCAGACCGGCACGATGGAGTTTATGGCCATCGAGGTCCTGCGAAAAGCTGCACACACCTTCCGACACGACCTAGAGTCCTTCTTCTATGTCCTCCTCTGGGTCTGCGGCTGCCGGACGTGGGAGAGAGGGTTTCTTTGCGACTCCAAGGCAAGGCTGCCCAGTAGCGTCTGGAGATCGTGGTATATAGGCTCTTTCGATGACATTGCACGGAGCAAGCAGGGGCTCATGCACGCCGACGGCTTCGATGAGCTCCTGGCTCAGTTTCCGCCATCCCTCACATGTGTCAAGCCACTATGCAGCGGACTCCGCCGGATTCTGTTTCCCATCTCGGCCGAGGGCAGGTTATACATCAGCACACCGCCAGAACCAGGACCTTTGTACGATGCTATCATTAAAGAGTTCGACAATGCGATATCTGGCATCGCATCTCACCCGGTCTCCTGAAATGGCGTTTTTGGGGACTTGCGGCGATTAACAATGCCTGCGGGATCGTGTCCAAGCAACTCGACATCAGCTAGGACGGGCAGCAGTTTGTAAAGGATTATTATCAGGGGTCTTTGGGATCGAATTCTGTCTCGCTTCTTGTAGTGTAAGAACCTCCGTGCCTGTCTACAATCTACCAGAATGACCGGTACACATCCCGATTTGTGCCATACTAGATATAATCTAAGAGCAGTCTTAACTTGAAATAACTAATCTAACTCTGAAGAAAGGAATATGCTGCCTCGTTGAGCAGCTCTAGCAATGGCCCCCAGATCATTTATGGACTCCACCCCGTCTCGTCCGCTGCTGCCTTATCCTTGCTCTCCCTGGATTTCTTTGCTGTCATCGCAAGATTCAGAACCGGAAAATGGACCACTGAGCCACGACGGTGCTGTTGGGGATGCTGTGGGCTGGGCTGATTCTTTTGCCTGCTTCACTGTCGAACCAGCTGTCAAGCACGCTCTCCCCCGGCATCGACGATGAGATTCTGGATAAGAACCTCTTTGGCAGCAGAGCCAACGACAGACAGCCTGAATCTGTGGATACTCTCTGGTAATGAACCAGAACTAGGGGCGCCGTCGCACAAAAAAGAACGGGATGTCCCAGCAATGAATGAATGGGCAAGGGCTCGTGCAACCCAAGCGTGCTACAAGAGCAGGGTGGAAAACCTGCCTTGAACCTGTCCAGAGGGTTCAAAATTGAGAAACGAAGGGAAGATTGCTTTTTCTGGATATTAGATCTGATATTTGACTTTCCAGATTTACTATTTCTATAGCCTATTTTCGTAATCTGCACATTAGATAAGCCTTAATAAAAGGAACTAAAGCATATCAAAAAGTAAAGTGGCCAAAGTTAGATTCAGGCTTTCGTTTACCTACTTGAGGAAATAAGATCTCGAGAAAGAAGGTTAACATGGTAACGGGAAATGCGAAATGAAGGCAGGGAAAGAAAAAAAAAAACAGCAAAACGAAAAGGGAAAAAAGTCGACGCAGGCACGATTCGAACGTGCGCCTCCGAAGAGATTTGATTGGTTGCTTTATTTCTTGTTTCGAGATAAATTCGAGTCAAACGCATTAGACCTCTCTGCCACTGCGCCAATTAATAAATACTGAAATTTTCAAAGCAATTATATCGAGCATATCCTTTGCCGTAGCAAACCTGGTGAGGGTCCTCCTCACACAAGATCCTATGCATGACGATAATCAGAATGAAACTCCGCTTCGGTATAGTGGGCAGTTGCGTTTGTCGTATTCGCTGGGTATTCTAGGTATTATGACTTTTTTTTTTTTGGTTTGCGTGGAAAAGCGGATGACAGCCGCGCGAAGAGGGGGCCGGGGGGAGGGGGGGGGGGCAGCAGATAACTACTATGTTAGGTAGGAGGCATGTCGAAGACTATAGTATAACATGAGCAGTCGTTTATTCACCTATCAACCGTCTATGTTGTGTAGTATTTAAGCTCCACCAGAGCGGAGACCGTGCATACACACTGCAGTTATCATCCCACACAGCATCAGCTGTCGGGGAATGTCAGACACGGGAGCACGGAATTTGGGGCGGGGAGGGGGTGCAGGAGGATTTGTCTCGGGTTAGACAAAAGATGTAGTGTACATTGTATTTACAATATAAGGAAGTCGCCGACCCAGAGAGAGGAGGGTGTTTGTGCGAGGCCGGGTCCATGATCCAAGTATCTCTCTAATTCCCCTCTCCCACCCATCAGGACATGATATATTTATTTCCACATTAATTATGGCATCATCCTTCAAGACAGTCGGCGTGGTGTCCACAGGTGTGATCGGGTCTAGCTTTGTAGCCCTGTGTCTCTCGCGCGGCCTGCATGTGCTCGTGTGTTCCCCGTCCGGGTCTCCCGACACCGAGACTCGCCTGACGCAGTATCTCGAGCGGATCTGGCCGACCCTGGACCCCTCCTCCCTCCATCCAGAGGCCAGTATGTCCAACTGGAAGTTCGTCGGCAGGTCGCTCGAGGGTTACTTGGACCAGGTCGACTTTATCCAGGAGAATACACCCGAGAAGCTGGACCTCAAGCGCGCCATCATGGCCGAGCTGGACGCCGGCGCACGGCCTGACGTGATCATCGCGTCTTCGTCCTCGGGCATCCCCGCGTCGCAGATGATTGCCGACTGCAAGAACCTGCCCGGGAGGGTGCTTGTCGGCCACCCATTTAACCCACCGCATCTGATGCCCCTGGTCGAAGTCGTTCCACACCCGGACAGCGACCCTTTGGTCGCAGGGCAGGCGGTGGCCTTTTATCGGTTACTTGGGCGCCAGCCAGTGCTGGTCAAGAAGGAGCTGCCGGGCTTTGTGGCGAACAGGCTGCAGGCGGTATTGCTTCGCGAGGCCATCAGCCTGGTGCTGGACGGGGTGTGCTCTGCCGAGGAGCTTGGTAAGAAGACGACAGCAAGATGATAGAAGACCCTCGAATCCCTCCTTTACCGTGTCATGTCTCTCAACCCCCCCCCCCCCGGCGCCCCTTCTCTCCCCCTCCTCTGTTTCCCTCCTTCTTTTCTTTCTCTCTTTTTTTGTCTTCTTCTTCTGATTCTTTATATTGGAGTCGACAGATAATTGTATGACGAGCACTCTTGCTCCTCGATGGTCGGTGGCTGGGCCGTTCATGACGAACGTCATGGGAGGCGGCGGTCGCAAAGATGGATTCAAGCACATGATGAGCCACATAGCACCAACAACCCAGGTCTGGTTCGAAGACATCGACAGGAAGAAGGTGAGCCTCGACGAGGAGAGTATCGAAAAGGTGGACGCCAGCGTGCAGGAGATGCTCAAGGACCTGGACATGGGAAATTTCCAAAAGCAATGGATCAAGTCCTTGGTGGAGGTGTTGAGGACGGTGTCCAACCCGATGTTGAGATCAAAGTGAAGGAACCGGAAAGAAGGTTGGGGGGTATCAAGTTGATTGGCAGGTGAAAAATTAAAGTATGTTGTGCGACTGCGGACCCCACACCTGCCCTCTCCTAGATAGCTTTTGGGCTGACCTTTCCTCCTTCCTTCTTAATTTCTCCAGTGCACGAGTATGGCTGTTGATATCCCCCTTCTCTCTTCCTGCAAGCTCTCACCAGATATCACATCTCAATTTCTTTTCTTGGGCAATTTCATAACGTGTCTCTCTCTCTCTCTCTCTCTCTCCATTTCTCCATTAGAGCGTCGGGCTCACCTCTCAAAGATCCATGGTCATGGGTTCTCTCAAAACCATCCTCTCAGCCATTCTGCATCAACTTGAACGGTTCAGTATAAATTGTCCAACTTCCTTGACAGAGCATTCAGGTACGAGCAGGCCTCCCAAGCATGGCATAGGTCCTTCAGGCGATCATACCTCAATGACTGAGATTATTACCCTCGCAGCGTAGTCGGCAAAATCTCGCGCGCGTCCGATTCTTGTGTTCGCTCAGACAGTCTCGTCTTCCCCTCAGCCTGCTGCCTCTCGAGATGATGGCCGTATGGGCAGAGAAGAGGAGGGCGACGACAATGTTGTGCTCTCAGGACTGGCACTACTGCCTGTCTGGTACCGAATATCCGGGTCCATCTCCAGGTCGCTGCTCACGAAATGAACCTTGAGAGGGGACCGCCGTCGCTCCATCAGCGGTGCCAGGACGGCGTTGACAAGGCGGAGGTCCTCCTCCCACCTGAGCCATTCCAGCTTGACACGCAAGACGGACAGCACCGCCATATAGTCAAGCGCCGTATCACGCCCGGACGTCGTCGTCCCGATCTCCTCCTCGACCCTGACCAACTCCACAGTCTCCCTCAGCATCGAGATGGATCTGTCCAGCGCCTCTGCCCGCCACAGCAGCTCCGAGATCCAAAATGTCCTGCTCGAGGGGCTGTGCGGGTCCAGATGCTTAAGGGCGATGGCGGCCTCCAGGATCACAAGAGACTCGTCTTTTTCCTCCTGCTGCAGGAGCTGCTCTACCAGTGCGAGCCTCGCCTCCTGCACCTCGGAGATGTGGTTCGGGTCTGACGAGAGCGTCTGAATCGTGAAGCGCAGGGCGTCTTGGTCCTTGTCTCTGGCCTCGCTGGGCACATACGCGGCGAGGTGCACCAGCCCTTTCCCCTGGACGAGATGCTTGCCAGACTGCATCCTCGAGACCTCGAGGAAATCCTCGAGGGTCGCCGGGTCGCCAGAGTCCAGCACCATGATCTGGAGCATCCACCAGGAGATGAGCGGGTGCGAGCTTCCGTGCAGCACGCGGGTCATATTGAGGCAGTAGTCGGCAAGCAGTCGGCAGAGCTTGAGGCAGACGTCCGAGGATGGGTACGCCTTGCACGAGGCGACCCTGCTGGCGATGCGGTAGTAGATGAGCGGGTGATCAGTGGCGATGAGCCCTTTGAGGCTGTCGAAGGCGCTATTGAGGGCCGAGAAGACCTCCTGGGTATGGAAACCCCGCGACAGGTCCTCCATGCCCTGGACGAAGAGGTCAAAGAAGCCCTCGCTGAACTCGAGCGCAGGGGGTCGAGTGAACCACCTGGAGCAACGCCGCGCGCTGACGTCCACGAGATAAATGTCTGCACAGTAGAAGGCCCTCTCGAAGGCTTGGAACACATCTGGAGGGCTGGTCCGGCCTGGCAGGACGACGACGGATGCCAGGTCTTGTTGCTGCTGCTGTTGTTGCTGTTGTCGTCGTCGTTGCTGCTGCTGCTGCTGGACCCTGCCCTTGCCTGTCCAGCGACCTCCTCGCCGCCCAGCAGTTCCGTCTTCGGCGTCTTTCTGCCGTACATGACGGACGATCCGCTGTTGATATCGCAGACCTTTCGTCTCGGGCCAAAATCCGGATGGCTGATCCTGGCCTGCTGCGAGGTCCAGGGCTTCCTTCTTCGTGAAATTCTTACGCACGTGCCATTTCTTGAAGCGATACTTGTACATCTTGACCCTGTGGCCCGTCCCTTTCTCAGCCTCAAAGAAAAAAGAATAAAGAAAAGAAAACAAAAAGAAATAAAGGAAGAAAAAAAGGGAAGAAAAAAAAAAAGGAACATGTCTAGCCCCCCTGATGCTCATCATCTTTATACTCCTACACCTACACCTCATCAAGAGAAGAACATTCGCTTACGATTTGCAGAATCCATATAGGCGCTTCATGGTATCGCGAACCTCGTGTGTTGGCAGGCCCTCTTTCCAGTACAGGCGGATGATCTCATCCTTGTACACCTCCCACTCTGCATCTTCGTCTTGTGGAGTCTTGTTTTGTGCCACACAGTGGAAAGCAGGGTTCGTCGCGGCAGAGGCAGAGGGAGAGATGGAGTGGTTGGTCTTGAGTTCGGCACTGCTTTCGAATGACATTGGGCACGAGGGGTCTGGGCGCCGCTCCATGTCGTGCGCTCCGGGCTGCATGATCGACCACGACCGGCTAGACCGGCCCCCGAGCGGCCCCCGACGAAGAAGGAAACAACCCAAAAAACAACAACAAAAAACAAGAAAAGAACCCTAGAGCCTGTCTCTCACCCTCTTAGCTGGCTGCGAGGGGGTGGAGAGGGAGAGCAAAGGACAGTTGAGCGGTGCGTGATAGGATCCCGATCCCGAGGGCAGAAAAGGGGGGGGGGGAACCGGGGGAGTTGGGACTTTGGCAAGACTTTTTCCCCTGCTATAAAGCAACCGACAGGTCGTCGTGGGGCCCCTTTTCAGCAAAGCAACTTGCTTTTGGCAGAAATATGCAAGACCGCCTGCCGACGAGGATCGCCCGATGAACATCAGAAGTGATTGGGCCGTTGCCCTCTCCAGGACCCGTTTCTCTGCGGATTCCGCCAGCTACAGTTGTGTAACTCAAACCCACATCGAGCGAATGGTATGAACTGTCGCTGCGCTGGGGCGTGCGTAGTGGTGGGGCGTTGAGCTTGACCTCTCGGGGACCAAATCTCCCGTCCCGCCGCCACTGCGGAGGTCCTACAGTACTTCCACTCATGTATGTACACACAAGACTCCTTTGGATGTTGCTACAATTATGTTATCCTATGGGGAAAAAAGAAGGAAAGCGGTGTCCCATGCACTTGTTCACTCATGGGATGTTTTGCTTGAATCTCTCTCTCTGCATTTCATTGCTACTCCGCTCACATGCATGCGCATGTACAGTGGGTCATTGCAGAAGCAGATAAGAGCCTCTTTCTCCGCCTCCCCTCCCCCCCCCCTTCTTCCCCCGAACAAGCACTGATGGAACCCTACAATTCCTTATGTAAGTAAGCCAAGCCAGAAAAGGCTCACCCCTATAGTACACTACGCCATACACCATACCACAAGCACATAATATGCAACTCCCATCTTCAGCTTCTTCCGAATGAAGACAATTTACGGCCGCTAACGCCACTTAGTACTCAACCTTATCAATGCGTTATTCCCACCGCGGTTCAAGAATGTCTCAGCTTTCTTTGTTCACAATTCTTGGCGGGAGTAGTGATGAACTCATGCAGAACCCGACTGTCTGGAGACTGCTATGTACTGAGTAATCAAGATCAAGATGTTTAGGTCAATCATGGAGCGGAAGTCTCGGTTTCTTTGCCCTCTTGTGTGGTTACTTTTGTAAGATCGTCCTGCTCAAGGCTGATTGGCGAGTACTCAACGAACGTGTGCGGCAAAAAGCTGGGAAGAAAATTATGGAAGTTGACGCGCAAGGCCTCCGATGGATCAAGAGTCCCGTCGCCAGGAGGGCATCCGTCCAGGAGCCTCTCGTCGAGATGAACTCGGATCTTCCCTATCCGCATCAGCTACATGATGATCATGGTGACGAACGACCAGACCATCACAATCACAAACATCACCGCCAACAACGCCATCACAGCCACCAGGGTGTTCCAAAATTGCAGAGGTATGGCGAGGCTACAAGTGCTGAAGTATGTCGTGGCCTTTCCTACACACACATTGTGCAAGGGCGAAAAGTACAGGCAGGCTAATGATCCTTCTCTCAACACAGCTGTTCTTTGACTTGTTCTTTGCCGCGAACCTTACGCTCTTCTCAGACGTCCACCAGGTCGCCAGCAGGGCCAAGCTGCTGTCCTATGTAGAGTACTTCTATATCCTTTGGTTCACCTGGGCGCTTGTCTCGCTGTTCGACGTCCGCTTCGTCACCGACAGCGTCTTTGAGCGCATCGCTAGGGCAGGCCACCTGGGCGTCATGATAGGTCTGGCCGTGGTTGCTAGCGATTTCCACCCAGAAAACCAGGACCAGCGCACATTTCGGACCATGTCCTTGTGCCTGGCCATCTCGCGCCTCATCCTCGCTATTCAGTATGCCACCGTCATCTGGCACGTGAGGGGGTACCAGAGGACAAAGCTCCCGCTTGCCATCATGGCTTCTATCCACCTCGCCTGTGCCATTATCTATATCGGCCTTACCTTTTCTTTTCAAGGTTACAACACCCTGGCCTATGTTGCTTGGTATATTCTCGCGCTGGTGGAGGGCATCCTGACCATTGGCCTCTCCCTGGCCTTTGACGTCCTGAGCTTCAGCGACACACATCTGCTGAATCGCATGGTCTTGCTCACATTTATTATCCTTGGCGAGGGTGTGGTGGTCATCTGCCACGCCGTTGGGAGTATTGTAGTCAATTCAAACGACTGGAGTGAGTTCTCTAGAGTGTTTCTTTTTTTATATATACAACCCCCCCCCCCCCCCAAACACACACACATATCCACACACACAATAAAACTGACAAGAGTAACTAGCCTCTGCGACGATTGGCTTTGTCACATCGGCCGCTGGTAATTTGTATATGATCTGGATGCTCTACAACGACTGGCAACCTGCCTCTCACCTCTCATCTCTCACGCAGCTGACCTGGGCCCTGCTCCACTTCCCCTTCCACCTGGCCTTGATCCTCTTCGTCGGCGGGTCTGCCCAGCTGATCATCTGGAGGAAGATCAGGGAGGTGCTGTACGCCCTGAGCGTGGAACCCGTCTCCGAAGCGGCGTCCGACACAGACAACGGTACCACACCCGCGGCGGTGAGATCGGAGGTCCTGGATCTAGTGAACCAGACGGCCGTGAACGTGTTCAAGTCGTTTCCACCCAGGAATATAGTGACTTATGCGGACTATAACGCTTCGTTAACCGAATTGGATACCCTCCCTCTGGTGTTTTGGGGGAATTTGTCAGTCTCCCAAGAGACAGCCGAACGGGCGACCCCAAAGGCATGGGAGACATTCGTCCGCGCCCTGAGCACATTGTGGGTTACTATGGATAACTCCCTGATGGCAACCTTTGAGATGGACTCGCTGGAGGATGTCGAGTGGACTGGGAACTCGACCCAGTTTGAGTATGAGGTGATGCAGCTGAACGAAGACCGACATTCGCTGGTGGTAAGCTGCCTGCATCCTTTGATTACATCCTTTTTAAATTTTGGCTTGCGTTGCATGTAATATTCTTCATAGCTAACGGTCCTCCTCCTCCTCCGCAAAGACCATATATACCTTTGTCTGCGCGGGTATAACTCTCATCCTCATGACCATACTATGGGCCATTTGCCGCACCAAGCCTTGGTCCCGTTTCGACACCGTCCGCGCCCTCATCAACCTTCTGATCGGCCTCGGCCTGGCTTTTGTGGGGTTGGTCGGCCTCAACGAGGAAGCCCTAGATAATTTCCAAACATCCACCTGGACTCTCCCCACCCTCTGCCTGACCTTGTTCTTCGTCGTCCTCCTCAGCAGCCTGCCGAGGTCGCTGTCGTCCTTGTTCGCCTCGAGGAGAAGGAGGGGGGCCAAAGGGTTGTTGTTGCTGCGACACCGACACGGCGGTCACAAGGAAGGCCAGTCCAACGTGTTTGTGAGTCCAGGAAAGGGTAAAAAGGCCGATGATCCGGCGAAGAGAGCGAGCTGAAGGTTTTTTTTTTTTTGGGGGGGGGGGGGGGGGGGGGTTTTGTTTTGGCCTTTTTCTTCGAGCCTTGTTTGGGGGGCCAACGGGTGGGGGGCGAAGGGAAGATGTATAATTTTTGTTTTTTGGTTAATGGAAGGGA
>JACWST010000211.1:25639-68032 GCA_014850475.1 Cryphonectria naterciae
TCTCATCTATTTTCTTTCCCTCCCGTCTTTTTTTCTTTTTTTTTTTTTTTCTTTTCTCTCCTCTCTTTCTCTCCACACCCTCCCGCCCCCCCCCCCCCCCCGCGCCCTTCCTAGAAAGCTGCTTCTACGTCCTTCGACACAGATGGGCCATGCACCTGAAGCGCCCACGTCTGGATCCCGTTGTACCAATCGAGCAGAACATCCAGCTGCGATTGACCGAAGAAGTTGCACCTGCGTAACTCCACTACCTCGCAGCCGCGCCAGCAGGTGGGACCACCCGTATAGTGATTGTCTTGGGGTTCCTCAACCTTGGGCTCGGGGTGCTTGCTTCTGTTGGTGTAGCTGGTCAGCCGCCTGCTTGAGGTGATACAGCTGCCTGCACGGGCCTGAAAGGCGTTGTGGGAAACCATCTGGTGCGGCTGCGGCTGCGGCTGGTAGTCTTGGGCCTTCTCCGCAGGAGCGACAGGCTTGGTGAGGTAGATGTTGAACTCGGTGGGAGAGATGGACAGACCGTAGAAGGCGAGGTCCTCTACATCATTGGGTTTCATGGCAGGCGAACTCCCCTTTTTGTTGCTGGCGAGCACCATCGCTGAACGAGTGCTTCCCTCGCCCTCGGTTCGTGCTGCCGCAGTATCGCTGTACGCGGTAGCGTCGTCGTCGTCGTCGTCGTCGTCGTCGTCGTCGTCGTCGTCGTCGTCGCGGTCGCGGCTGCGGCGGTTTACGGCGCGTTCACGCAGGAGGAAGCGGTTGAGCAGAGCCGTGGCCCCAGCACTGATGATCTTGGAGAGGGCTTCATCAAACTGAGGCTTGCCATCATAGAACTCGACAGCGAGGTATGGGTAGACATTGAGGCCCAGGTGACAAAAGGTCAGGGAGTTGAGTCGGGCCATGGGGTTCAGATCGAAGCCACCGGCCTGTAGCCAAAAGGTATGCGACGGCTTTCCATACGGCAGAGGGGTGGGACGAGATGCAGGAAAAGAGGGTGATCCTGTCTCGAGGGCTGGGAGGGAGGTCAAGGGGAAGCTGCTCCCATATTGAGTGTCTGCTGGAGGAATGGAAAGGTTTGTGATGTGAGTGATGCGCCATTCGCTGTCCAGCGGAAAACCCACATGGTACGAATGACCACGGAAGTGCTGAATGAAGTGAAGGGCGACGGCATCAATGTTCTCACGAAGGCGGAAGAGCATGTCGTGGTTTTGAGTCATGGCGACTCGCGTCTTGCCTTGGATCAGGACCTCGGAGAGAAGATCTTGCTGATGCGGCGTAGTGGGCGGCGTTCCTCCATCGGCATTAAAGTGGGTAGTGGGCGTAGCAATGTTGGGCTCCATGTTCAGCTGAATACCGTAGCGCCGGAACACTGTTCGCGGATCGAGAGACATGCTGTTGATGCTGTAAGGCGGGTCGTACGGACAGATGTCCACATCTAACTCCAAAGGCGGCAGATGTTGTTGGTAGAGAGCAACGGAAGCCCAGAGCCTAGAGATCTCTTCTGGGTCAGTCTCGGTCTCCATGCAGGGTGGTGATGCGGGCAGCAGCGAAGAGGTCAAAAGGGCAGGAAAGCCATCAGGAGTGGTGAGCTTGTCAAGTGCATGACTTTGTTGCCATTGTTGTCGCCATGGCGGTAGCTTCCTGCTACAGATCAGGGATAGCAATACAGCTAGAGGGCTGCCTGTCATCTTTGCGTGTTGGTGTGATGAAAGCTGCTTTGTTGTGGAGATGATTCTGATTGCTTTGTTTAACAGAAGAAAAAAGGACAGAAAAAGACATGTTGCTACAATTCCGGTGCATTACTCCTTTATATAGATATACTCTGAAGAGATTAGATTAGACTCATGAATGAATCAGGAAATAAAACAAATTGACGGCAAAACAAAAACCATATGCTCAAGTTGATACTCTAGTGTTGTTTGCTATACATTCACTGTGGATTCATTCCATGGTGGTTTTATAATTGCTCTGTCTAAGTAGCTATGTGCAGTTAGGATAATAAATGCTTTGATGTGATTGGCTCCTGGTATAAGGCAAAGGTAAGGGGGGGGGTGTGAGGTGTGGGGGGAGTGAAGTTGAGCCAATATTGGCTGAGAAGGGGGAAGGAGGCTGTGAAGCTGGCTGTTGTAAAACCCCTTTCAGCCTAAACAATTCATCTGTTAATCAATACAAGTTAAAACAAGTTTGGCATATGGGACGGGGGGGGTCTCCCAGGATATCAAGATTTGGTTGCTGTGCAACGCCGTCAAGCTATGCTGGACCCCATTCACTACTCGAAATCCTACCACTTGGTCGACCTGGCACGCCTGTATCCAAGCCCAACCGGGGTCGCGAGGAAAAACGGGAACAGTCTATTCGAGTGCAGCCGGAAAGAGGCTGCAAAGACGTTCCAGCGCAGGTGCGAGTGGAGCAAGCACATAGACAGACATAAGCGGCATTACGTCTGCACTGTCAAGGGCTGCGAGAAGGTGCAGGGCTTCACCCACAGCTGCGTTTCTAGCAAACACGGCGGGCCGCAAACGCAATATTCGCAAGGCCTTCTCACGCACAGAGAACCTCCAGAAGCACCTGCGCCGGTGCCACAGGTTGCCCTCGGCCGGTCTCAGCATGCCGGACTGCCTGCATGACGACGATGCCAACAGCGACTCGGTCTCGGCCACGTTTGCAGTCATCAGCGCGATCCCAAGACCTGTACAGAGAGTGGCTGTGAGCAGTGAGGCCGACAGCCATCTCAAACGGAAGCGCGCCGACGATGCGAGCGGGTGGATGTAAGGTCAGGGGGTTTGGGGGGGGGGGGGGGAAACAGTCCAGAACCACTGAACCATGAACTTCCAGGTACTTAGAGCCCTTGTCTACAGGACCTAACACATGAACTTGAAGGCCTTAAGACCAATACTAAAAGATCAAGTCTGGTACCAAGTCTTCTGCCAAAATACCAAGCCCTCTTGTTAAATTGCTACCAGGATCTCTTCCAAAAGACCAAGGGCGTCTTGATTACACACTTAAGTACCTAGTATCTTGTCTAAAAAGCCTGTTCCTCTTATGAGACAGCTTAGCACTCAGGTCAAGAGGCCAAGCTTACTGGCTAGGACATCAGTCCCTCTTGCTAGAAGCACCAAGTTTTCTTCTAGAAGCGCTTTCATGTCAAGACCTAAGTACCCTTGGACAGACCCTGGCGTATACACTTGAAGGCCTAACACCAGCACCAAAATACCAAGCTCAACAGCTCAGGACACCATGTCTTCCTGCTAGCAAACCCCACCTTCTCCCCAGAACACCACCGCCCTTCCCTAGAGCACCTAGATAGAGCCTTGACACTCTTACTAGAGGGCTTGGAAGCTACACCGAAAAGACCAAACTCACGGACCAGGACATGACCAAACCATCAAGCTTCCGTCTAGGCCATAAAACTCCTTTCTAGAAGACCCACCCCATCTTCTGGAACATCTAGAGCCTCGATTACACCACCTAGTATCCTGTCTAAGAAGCCTGGACACTCTGACCAATGAAACCTAGCAGAAATTCCCAAGAACCAAGCTCATGGGCTAGGACACCAAATTCTCCATGCCAGACCATCAACATCTGCCATCCAGAAGACAAAGCGCATTTACTTTATGACTTAGCAGCCTGTCGGACAAGCCAGGGCTTCTTTCCTAGAGGACCTAGTGTCACCAGACCAGACTAAGTCCCCTGGACACACCAAGTCTTGCTGCTAGGGAATCAAACCCCTCCTTGCCAGAAGACTACTGGAATCCCCCTTAGAGAACCCAAAGCCTTCGCTTCAAGACCTAGGATCTTGTCTAGGAACACTGACGCTTTCACTAGGAAACATAGCATCAATGTCCAAAGACCCAAGCTCATCGACCAGGACATGGAGCCCTTTCCTGCCAGACCACCAAGCTCTGTCTCACCAACCTAAGCAGACCATGGTGTCTCTTCTAAGGAGCTCTGGCGCGTTCTTCCTAGAGACCTAGGACCAGCATCCAAGGGGCCAAGATGAACATGAGCTATGTGCTGAATCTGTCTTCTGGCCAGAACACCAAGCTCTAGTTCACCAACCCAAGTGCCAGCCTAGGCAGACCTTGGTGGCCCTTCTAGGCAGTCTGGCGTTCTTCCTAGGAGACCTAGGACCAACTTCAGAAGGGCCACAAGATCATTGGCTAGGAGGCTGAGTTTGTCACTTACAGACCTGATGTCTCCCTTCTAAGGAATATGGTGTCCCTTCTAAGGAACCTGGCATTCTCCTAGAAAGCCTGGTTCCTTCTTCTAATAAGCCTGGCATTCTTCCTAGCAAGACCTAGCAGCAGCGCCCAAAAGGCCAAGGTCACTGGCTAGGGAGGGGTCTGCTGACCAGATGAAGTTCTGGACAACCATGTTGTCTGGGGGAATGGCTTCATACTACTTTGGACATATGTTTGCAGCCCTAGGAAAACCTAGGCCCATCGCTTCCCGGAGATCCTTTCCAGACAACATGACTCTTCAGGTTCGTTCTTCTGCAAATCTCTGTCAGGCTGATGGCATGAGAATGGGGTACACTGCACATCCAGGTCAGGTTGTCCCATTCATCTTGCTACCTGTAAAATGGTACCATGAACTTCCTTACCGTCTCTGACCCTGTCCTGCAGCACCTCCCTCCCTTGGGGTGCCTACAGTGTGGCACAGCTGGGACAGGGAGGGACCACAGCATGAAGGTTAGCAAACATCATGAGGAACAGAAGGTCGAGAGTGTATCACACTATATGGAAGTGGCTGGCAACTCTTGGGTCGATTGTGGTATCAACAGCGGGGGTCGGCCAATGGTTGGTGGTGCCAGTGTCTTGTCTCACTGTTCTCCAGTGAGGCAGCAGCCCCCGTCTAAGTGGCCTCGTCGGCCGGGGGAGAGGGCCAAGTATTTTTCCAGATACACATATGGAGAGGAGGCAATGTGTGGGAAAACCTAATGTAGAACACGTAACCTTTGCTTCGTTTCAGGAAGGCTGTGGGGTTCTACGAAAATTTCTGCCCGTCCTGGTCAGCTAGACGTCCGTCCTCGAACCAGGGCCAGGCTGGAGGAGCCATCAGGACCTCAAGAAGGGGGAGAGACGGGAGTGAGGCAAAAGAGAGATCCCAGGGTGGAAGTTAAGCTGAAGAGGAACGAGGGGGGCCGTGAGGGGGCCGGTCTGGGAGTCGGCCTCGGAGCCGGAGGAGACTTGAGGAGAGGAGGGAAAGAAAGGAAACAGTAAGACAAGAAGAAAATCCACATCGCCCACGGCGGTTGACAACTTTGCACACTGCTAGCCCGACGCTCAGTTCATTCTTTAAGGCATCCAGGGTGCAGCTCGTTGTCTGCTTACCCAGAATGGGGGCGAGGGACAGATTGTACAGACAGTTCTTCTACTAATGTCTATGGACCTTGAGTCACTGGATCAGTCTGGGTGTTTTCTTCTTCGAAGATTGTAGCCCAGCTCGCGCCATGCCTCGAGGAGGGCTTTCTGGAGGCCCAGCCACAGCGTTGAACACAGACAAATAACCCTTCCAGTCCCCTGTAGGCTGATAGTCCTGCCAGCCTCACGACTTCCAAGATGTGACAGAGAAGAAGACATAATGGATACACTTTCTGTTGTGCATTTTGGGCACAAAAGTGGAGGTAGGACACCCTAAATAAAACAAACACCAAAGCAGACCAGCAGGGTTATAACTCACTAGGATATATGTGCTTCAGGCGCTTGAATTAGATGGGCTGGGCTGGCTTGGGTTATTTTTCTAGCAGCACATGTTTGACAGTCCCTGGTCCCAACAGCATGGATCAAACTAGCAGTAGGGGGAAAAGAAAGGAAAAAAAGGATAATGAACAGGAATCAGCCAGCCAGCAAGGGATCTGATCATCATGGATCATGTTTCCCAGCCACCAGCGAGGACAAATCAAAAGAGACCAAATCAAGGCACAACAAGTCGAGGGATGGTCTTCCTGCCAGGGGTCCATGCCTGACAGGGCCTAGCAGGTTTTGTTCTCCAGCCGTCACTGGGGGAGGCTTGGGGGCTTATGGGTGTATAGTCTACTTTTGTTTGGTACTATGAAACACACAAGGTTGTTGTAGGTAGTACCCACCCCAGCCCACCTGGACCAGGGGGGGGGGCAGTACACACCAGGTCAGACCCTCTCAAAGCAGATACGAACAAGGCCGTCATCTTTTGTTGCCCTTTCTCCCTCCAGAATACGAGAGGTGAGAGCGCGTTACCATCCATCCATTCATTCCCCCTCCCTCCCTTGTGTCACCTCTTGTTTCCCTTTCCTTTTCCTTTTTTCTTTCTGTTCTGTCAGCTTTGACACCTTGGTTTTCTTTTCTTTTCTTCGCCTTTTGTACAACCTCCCCTCCCTCCCTCTCGCGTGAGGCGGCTTGGCCCCATCCTCCACCTACCTCCACCAAGGCATCCACTCTATTCCGAGTCCCCCAGAAGACCCCTCGAAGCGGCGATTAAAGTTGGGACCCACTGTATAAGCATCAAGTGAAGCCTAATTGATGTGAAGTTAAAGAGAGAAAAGACGACGAGATACACCCAGACATATCAAGGCGACTTGCCCGTTGTCCAGCTGGGACATAATTCCCTTCCCAGTGGCCTCTTGAGAGTCCTGACATGATGAACCGCTATTCATATCAGGACCCTGATGAGAGGGAGTCCTCTTCTCCCAGATCTCCACCCTCTTCTACACAAAGATATTCCAGACAAGCCATGGCCTCTCCAGGCGCACACCCTGACTCTGCCTTCCAACAATTACGAGCAGACAGGAGGCTGAGCAGGGGCGGCACAGGCACTGGCACAGGTGCAGGTGCAGCTGGCTTGGGGGCCATCAGCGGCGCATCAGCAATAGCCACCGCCGCCATAAGCAGCCCACCCTCTTACCAACAAGCACAACAGAGACACGGCGCTGCTCCCCCCCCCCAGGGATCTTATTATCCTCCTTCCCTAACCAACATCAGCCCAGGTGCGAGATAACCTCAGTCCTGGTACTTCTTTGGAGGCGCGTTGCAGCCATTGCTTACAATAGATTGCAGAGAGGAACGCAAGAGACAGCGATTACGGTTTCGATGCCATGGACGACAACAGTAACCCTCCCACCCCTCCTCAACATGCCCATCCAGACGGACAAGAACGAGGCCTGCGGCCGGACCCGATACCCTACACCGGAGTTCCTGGCGACAGAGGCTCCCGCTCCAGCACCCAACTAAACGCCGCCGCCTTTCCCATGGGCCAGGCCTCGCCTGGCTATGGGCCGTACACTGACGATCCGTATCGCGGCTACTCCGGTTATAGTAGCAACAACGCGCCGCTGGGCTATTTGAACCCCGACGAGATCGACGACGACGGTGATGACGGCCTCGAGTACGGTCAGCAGCAGAGAAGAAGCATGCTGAGCCTTGGCGGAACTAGTAGCCGTAGTGCTGGGCATACTGGAGGGACGGCTACTGCTACCGCTGCCGCTGCTGCTGTTGGAGGAGGAGCAGGCGTCCTTGGAGGGCTGCTCGGGGCAAGAGGTGGTCGTGACGGCAGTGGTCAGTACAATGCTGTGCAGGGCGGGAATACAGGCTACCAAGGAAGTGGTGGTATTGTCGCTGACGGCGCTGCTGGTGGTGGTGGTCCTACTGCTGAGAAGTCAGCATGGCTCGCCAAACAGGGCTCCAGCGCAAAGAAGTGGCGTTGGATCGTGGGCCTGAGCGTCACAGCCCTCGTGGCTCTGGGCATCGGTCTTGGTGTCTACTTTGGGGTGGTCAAGAATCGCTCCTCGTCCTCGTCCTCGACTTCCTCGGCAGCCGATGATACTGCGGCCAATGGCGACCTGAACATCAACAGTTCCGAGATCAAGAAGCTCCTCAACAATCCAAACCTCCACAAGGTTTTCCCTGGCATCGACTACACACCCATCAACACGCAGTACCCGGCCTGCCTCACAGACCCGCCCTCCCAGAACAATGTCACTCGTGATCTGGCCGTCCTCTCGCAGCTGACCAACACCATCCGTCTCTACGGCACCGACTGCAACCAGACAGAGATGCTCCTCACGGCCATCGACCGTCTCGAGATGAACGACACGGTCCGGGTCTGGATGGGCGTGTGGCAAGATAATAACGCCACCACGGGCGACCGCCAGCTCGCGCAGATGTGGGACATACTCGAAAAGTACGGCGACACACCCTTTGAGGGTGTCATTGTCGCTAACGAGATCCTGTTCCGCGACCAGATGACCGTCACCCAGCTCAGCAGCCTCCTGTCCGAGGTGCGAGACAACATCACCGCCAAGGGCATGTCGCTCCCCGTCGCCACGAGCGACCTGGGCACCGACTGGACCACCGAGCTTTCTGAGGCGTCCGACTATGTCATGGCCAACATCCACCCTTTCTTTGGAGGGGTCAGCGCCGACAAGGCTGCCGCCTGGACGTACTCGTTCTGGACAGAACAGGACGGCGACTTCTTCAAGAGCGACACGTCCAAGAACATCATTGCCGAGACAGGCTGGCCGACCCAGGGCGGCACCGACTGTGGGTCCGACACGGTGACAGACTGTACCGACGGAGCAGTGGCCAGCATCGACGGGCTCAACCAGTTCATGAGCGACTGGGTGTGTCAGGCCCTGGCCAACGGCACCCAGTATTTCTGGTTTGAGAGCTTCGACGAGCCCTGGAAGATCATCTACGACAACGGGACAGAGAACTGGGAGGACCACTGGGGGTTGCTTACAGTCTCGAGGGTCTTGAAGGACGGGGTGAAGATTCCAGACTGCGATGGGAAGACGGTGGACTGAGATTGGGAAAGAGGGGGTAAGGTGTTGAGAGACACAACGAGCAGAGCCATGATTTATCTTCCTGTACACTCCATTATTAGGGCCTGTCTATATGTATGTGGGGTGTCATTGTATGGAATATTGGAGCTTGGCGTCCGGCTGGAAACTTTGGAGGGCATAACATGATTTGTATGGGAACATGGGTTATGCGAGGACATGGACTCCAGCTGTGGTTATACAAAAGGTACCATCCTCAGCATCTGACACGACAGTTGGTGTAAAGTAAGGAGGCTTAGATGTCAATAAAAGAAATAAAAAAGGCTCAAGTAGATCTCAAACCAGGCCCCATTGATTCATTTAGAAAGGAGGCAATACATGCCAAGCACTTATATGTGGTATATGTCTACTTATCTTGTGTCGATCGACAGGACATGCACAGTAGTATCTTATGTAGTAGATGTCGATGAAAGCGCCTCTCTATCTTGTCGTCTATTATGCTGTAATTACTAGGCTGTCCTTGGTTGTGATGGATAATGTCCTCGTTGTCCTGTCCTGTCGATGTCTATTACAACAAGTATGCATAGCAAGGATACTTTGGGAGGAATATGGAATAAAGAAAAATCAAAATTAATGACTACTGGGCCAGTTGAAATTGTGAGCCTCCTCCCTCTCTCTCTCTCTTTCTCTCTCTGCCTATGTCAGTCTTCCATGCTATGGCACATGATTGTGACTTCCAACCTCATTAATTCCACAGTAGTTAGGAGAAATTTGACACCCTCAGCCCCTTTAACACCTTTGAGAGTCAGCAAACAAAAGAATAACTGTGCGAGGGCCAGTGACTTCACTGGCCCTGGGCCGTGCACGGCCCCGCTAGCCAGCCAACAGCCAGACCTGTTGATAGCCTCAGATAGTTCGGCCTCGTGGCTTTTTCTCTCTTTTTCTCCTCTCTTCAGCGCACCTGAATACGAGCCCTTTTTAGCCCTCGCAAAATAACCCTCCCACCAGGAGAGGTCACCAGTGTAGAAAGAAACGTTCCCGCAGGTCCCAGATCAACGCCTGTACCCCAGCCACTCCAGAAGCATGACCCCGAGCCGGGTTGGATTCTCAAGAAATCCCCAGTGTCCCCCTGTCAGCCTCGTCATGGTCAGGCGCGGTGTGAAGCCCGCCCCCATAACATCACTCATCAGATCGTGCTTGCAGAGGTAATCATCATTGTAACCCACATAGAAGACGGGCACGCGCACGATGTTGTTCTCGAGATTGCCGTCGCCGTCCTGGTGACCAAGCACCATGCTCTTGTAATAGCACAGGGGCGCCTCGAACCCGTCCCGTTGAAACCTCTCGATAAAGGCCTCTTTCATCTCCTCGGTGGCATACTGACGCCGTATGAGGTCAAAACCGGCCCCACGGGTCTCGATGGCAGTGCGGGTGGCGCCCTCGACGCAGAGGAGATCCTCCCAGACCTCTGGGGTATGCAGCGCGTCGAACAGGACGTCAGCGTTCTCTCGCATCAGCCGCGGGGCATCCTCTTCCGTGAAGAACTTCCAGTAGCAGAACATGCCGCGGCCAAACCTCTGGAGGGATTCCTCGTTGGCCGCGTCCAAGTCGAAGGGCTGGGTGGTCACGGGGCAGTAGGTGAGGTTGAACATGACCAGGCCCTCAACGCGCTGCGGGTAGTGGTTGTACAGCGCCTGTGCAGTGCGCGAGCCCCAGTCGTGGCCGAGGGAGATGACTCTCTGCACCCCCTCGGCGTTCATGATGTCGATCAGGTCGGCGGCGATCCCACTCATCTTGTACTGGGCAGGGTCCTCGGGCTTGTCGGTGCCAGCATAGCCGAGCATGTCGGGGGCAATGATACCGTAATTGGCCGGGATGAGGCAGCGGGTGATCAAGAACTCCCACACGAGGGCCGAGTCGGGAAAGCCATGCTGTAGAAGGATGGTGGATTTGCCCTGTAAAGGAGGGGAGAAGTAGTAGGTGTAGTTGAAGCCACGGTTGGTGCGGAGCGTCTTCTTGTCGAGGTCGTCCATAGTTGCTCCGACATTGTTGAACGTAGCCATTGTGTCGTTTGTGTTGTATGTGTGTGTGAGAGTGTGCGTGCACTTGCGTGTACTTGCGTGTGCTTGATCGGGGGGGCGGGTGGGGGGGGGGGGGGAGATATTCACAGTCTTGCAAGATCTTCTGTGGCTGCCCTGAACAACAAAGTAGACAGGAAGATAGAGAGAGGGGACACACGGATATAAAAATATGTTTATATATGTGTGCGTGGGTCAGAACCACAGCTGGGGGACTCCCACCCTTCAGATTGTCGACGCGTGTCGTACGTCTCAGCTGTGCCGTTTTCCCACTGCACGTCAGCAAGCCATCGTATGATCAATCAATGACTTACCTTGATGAGAACGAGGGAGGGCAGCAATGTGTGGCCCGAATGGCATAGATGCGCCCGCAGGTTGATTAAACTGTCCATTGAGGGTTGACGAGCTTGGCCGTTGGTTAATTGATGTACATGCAGGCTCCGCCGTTTCCGGTTGATGCACTGCAACGAGAAGCGGGGGCTATATGATCTATCATGTAGACCCTTGGAAAATGCACTTTGGTGACGTGCTCCTCTCTTGGTTTTCGGTGTATTATATGCCTGGGAGGATTTCACTGTTTGTCTCAATTTGATGCTGCTTTCCGTAGCCATCAAGGTGGATGGGATGTTGTTGGTGCCCCGGGCCTCCTCCTCCTCCTCCTTTGGTGTGTAAGTGTTAGTATTCATTTGTATATTTGGGAGTGAGCACTAACAGGTCCTCACCCTTGCTCATGAACCATAATCGCTGCTCTGGTACGCACACCAAGTGAATATCATCGTCTCCGTTCTCATTGATCCTTTTCCTTTGGTTCTCAGTTTTCTGTTTTTCTGCATCCCTTCTTCTTTCAATCACGAACCCCGCTCATCAAAAATTGAGCGGGAGATTGTGGGGCCGTGGATTCTGCCGCCCAGAGGCTCAGCAGGAACAGCAGAGAGGCCAATACATTGTACAGTCAATCTGGTTCTGGTGGAGTGGGAAGAAACAAGGGTGAGTGGGGATGAGGCAAGACGGGAGAAGAGGGGGAGGGGGAGGGGTTTTTTTTTTCTCTCAGATTCCCAACCACCCGTTCGTGTATGATGTAAAGGACTACTGACAGTAACACGATGTAACATTGTAACATCTCCATTTCCTTTTGAGACACACAAAGTACATAGTACGACGGAAGTACTATGCATCATGTATGTACTTTGACTTGCCATGGTCTCCAGGCTGCCCCCCCACCCCCCAGGCTTGCGATTCTTTCTGGGTTATCAAAAACTCAACCACCTCTTGGGTTTTTCAAGGGTGATTGCACAAAACCTATTCAGGCTTTATTACGAGATAAACTAAACTAGAGGTATCACCTCGCTAAGGCTGCAACAAGACGCGAAAGCTTCGTTTCCCCTCCCTCGCTCCCGTATCCGCTTTTCTTGGTGGTTTTTTCTCTCCCCCCTCAACCCTTCACCTGATTGGTAATGCCGTCATTGATCAACTTACTAATGCCTCTCACAAGCGCCCCTCACTGCCGTATCTTTTCTACCTCTTCTTTTCCCCTCGGCCTTTGGTTGCGGACAAGCACGTCGTTACCACTCCACCTCAAATATAACCGCTACCCCTCCTCGTGCCCCTCCAGGCCACCAGACAGGAGAACACCATCTTCTTCTCTCTCATCCACTTCTATCCGATACTATTCATCAGCAGCAGCAACCATGTCTCCTGTGCACCCCACTGTTCGCACGGCCTACGAGCCAAAGAACATGCAGTTCAACTACCTGGGCAACACAGGCCTCAAGGTCTCTGCCTTGTCCCTAGGTGGTTGGCTTACCTACGGCGGGACCCAGACCGGTGACATTGTCAAAGAGTGCCTGCAGGCGGCCTGGGATCATGGCATTGTCTGTTCCCTCTCTTCCCTCCTCCTCCTCCTCCTCCTCCTCCTCCTCCTCCTCCTCCTCCTCCTCCTCCTCCTCCTCCTCTGCCACCTTTATCAAAGAGTGGCTGGCTAACTTCCAAAATAGCAAACATTCGACACCGCAGAGGCCTATGCCAGCGGCGCCTGCGAGGTGGAGATGGGTAGAGCGCTCAAAGAACTAGATTGGCCCCGCGATGAGTATGTGCTCACGACCAAGATCTTCTTCGGCACGGGACGCAAGGAGCCCAACACCCGCGGCCTGTCGCGCAAGCATATCGTCGAGGGCCTGAAGGCCAGCATCCAGAGACTTGAAACGCCCTACGTAGACATTGTCTTCGCACACCGGCCAGATATGGGCACGCCTATGCTCGAGATCGTCGAAGGCTTCACCCAGGTCATCCGTAACCTGAACCTGGCCTACTACTGGGGCACTTCGGAGTGGAGTACCACCCAAATTACCGAGGCTATCCACCTGGCCGAGAAGCACAACCTGGTCGCGCCCGTGGTTGAGCAGCCGCAGTACAACGCCTTCCACCGCGAGCGGTTCGAGGTCGAGTACAAACCGCTCTTTGACCAGTTCGGCTACGGCACCACCATCTGGTCTCCTCTCGCCAGCGGCATCCTCACTGGCAAATACAACGACGGAATCCCGGCAGACTCACGCCTCGCCAATAACAAGGACTTCCTCTCCGGCGCCATCAAGGGCCTGCAGACGGACGAAGGCAAGGCCAAGATCGAGAAGGTCAAGGCGCTGACCAAGATCGCCGAGAGGCTGGGTGGGGATACCTCGCAGCTCGCCCTCGCCTGGACCCTCAAGAATCCAAATGTGTCGACGACTATATTGGGAGCCTCGAGGCCGCAGCAAATCATCTCCAACTGCAAGGCGCTGGATTTGATTCCGAAGCTTACGCCGGAGGTCATGGAGGAAATTGAAGGTATCCTGGACAATAAGCCTAAGCCAGCAAATGATTGGGGCCGAGCCAGATAAATCTGTTCAAACTGCTATGCAGTAATCAAACGCACAGGAGATCATTCCTATCATGAAATAGAGAATTGAATAGTTCTAAAAGGTGGTTGTATAGGCCTTAATCTGGGAGCCTGCTGCCTGGGATGTTTTGGTGCTCAATATGCTTCCGGCCCACTGCAATTTCGGTTGAAAGAGAAGACGTATGACACTATGAAAGCCATGTTGTATCGATTATGCGACACCAGACTCCTGCAGAGGCTATCCATAATTCGCCGCGTGGCAGCTTGGTCGACCTGTATTTGAGACAGCTTGCCGTGTTCCTCAACCTTTGGCGAATCATGGTTGTGGTTCAGGAAGATAGTGAAACCGCCATCACAATTTTCAGCTGCATGGTTTCTGATGTACAAAGGAGGTATGGTCGCATCAGGAGAGGCGTCTATCTTCGTCTCAGGGACCGCGACGGCGCCAGTAGACAGCGAGGGCTCAGTCGCCGACTGCTCAGTGCCGATGCCGGGAGTGGTCTGTCAAAGAAGGGAAAGATCCAACGAAAAGGACGACGTAGAAGGAGGCACACATCTGGTTCCACTCACCTTAGAAAGACGAGTGCTTGGTCGCTAGCAGACAGAGTGTCCTTCTCGGGCTTCAAGGTCTATGGTCAGGCCAGTTTCAACGAAGAGAGGGGTGAAAATGATGCTGTAGCGTAGTAGGAATTTGCAGTCAAGCTGGACACGTAGGCAGTAGGGTCCCCAGGAGAGAGTTGGCGAGATTTTCCAGTGTTCATCGATGTCCTGCACCTCGCCAGCATGATGAGAGAAGACCTGAGAGCCGCTATTGTGGACACCAGCAGAGCGCGAGGATATCTAATATTGAAACAGTCAGCGAACACGGATATGAACTGGAGAAAAGGTTCTGCTATAGATGGACTATTGTCTCACCTTGTTGAGCATTGGCGGGCTGCCTTCGCACCCCTCGTCCCCGCGGTCACGACCATCACGAGTCTCGGACATTGGGATGTGGGTGCCGTAGGTAGTTCTTTCCCAGAACACCTTGTGATGGTGAAAGTTGATGGGAGTTGCAGGCGAGGTCAAGTAGGCTAGCGACTGCGTTACGAAGTGTCCCCCCCCCCCCCCCGACTCCCCCCTAACACCAAGGGTATGCTGTGTCAGGTACGCACTAGAACGTGTCAGCTGTTGGTAAGGCAGTACAGATTTTGAGAAGGAAATCGCCAGCGAAACAAAACCAACAAGGGGGAGAAGAGGGGAAGGTAATGGAAATGCAAAGCCTTAGCAGAAGTGAAAGGCTGGAAAGTCGCTTGACTGATCAGACTTGTGGGAAGAGCCATCATGCGGACACTGCGAGATAGCGAGGGATGGTTATGCGATATAAACCACCAACAAGAGGGAGGGATAAGAGGGGTCGAAGATGGTGACGTACTCGTTATAAGGAAAGTCTGCGTGCAAATATGTACATCTATGGAACAGTTGCAGCTCACCGTGATCATCAAGGGGTATATGTGATTTCGCAGAAAAGTCATGTCTTCGACTTTGGTGACTCCAACGGGCGACGCACCGCAGAAATGGCGTGTTGTGATGATGACTTGGGAAAATTGTGGGTATCGGTTGAGGACGCAGCTGGACCTAACTGAGGCGAGAGAATACAAGACTCGAAGTAGCACCAGGTCACGGAAATTTTTTATCCTCCACAATCAAGTCATGGCAGATGGCAAAACTGAAACATTTAAATCAGCTCGATGAATCACAGAGCGGAAGGTAAAAGGACGGAGGGGAGGAGAGTGGCGGGAATGGGATCAGAAGATTCCTTACTTTACATCTAAATTTCCAGAAATCTCGGCGTATAACAAGCATACTGCGCGCGGGGTCTCGCGTCTCACGGTCTCAGGGATCGAAGAAGGACGTTTGATGAAAAGTTGACATGATGTTGAGGTGCTTAGTCAGAAATACATTCAGCCACAGCAGAACTGGGGCGTCGTGGCACAAAAAGAACGGACATCCGAGCAGTAGCTGAGGGCCTCGTTGACCCAGGGTTTGGCTTGTGCAGAAATAACATTGACCAAAGAAGGTCAGGATGGAAGAAGAGCAAAGTAAAAAGATTATCTTCAACCTGTCTAGAGGGCTCAAATTTTAAAGAAGGGAACATGCTGGTTTTTTTCTTCTTTCTTTTCTTCTACTTCAGTTTCACTCTTTGTCCTGAGGACTACCACACTGGCCACCACAACAACATGCTGTACTGCAGTCAATCCTTCGGGATCTTGGCTCTCATAGCTCCGGAGGAGACGGATGAGGACCTCTGCAAGGCGAGCCATTACCATTGCCTACTTGTTTGGGTCGGAACTTCTTGCTTGGGACGGTTTACTACACAGTGGTACTCTGAAGACAAATGAAATTCTACTGATGAGCCCTGATTACATGGACAGGATTGGAAGGAAAGAAGAAGAAGAAGAGTCGAAGGGGAAAAAAGAAGTTGCATTGCCAGTGTCAGAATCTCCGCTCTGTGCCCCAATCTTGAACCATCCTCATTCTTCATTCATCCCTGTGCATGATCACCTCAAGTATATCATCAACCCATGCTGGCGATATTGCCTAGGCCGGGCAGTGCAGTCCATGAAGTCCAAAGCCCACGACAAAGTCCATCTCAGCCCGGCCCACCTCCTCCATCGTCTTGGCATCCAGGCAGACCAGGTAGCTCTTCTTCGAGTATCCGTCGAGCACCACGCTCAAGAGCACCCCGTCGTCTTCCTGCTCACTGCCAGGGCTTGGTACAAAGACCGCCTCGGACGGTGTGTGACCATCGGGACTGTTCCACAAGACTGCCTCCCGCGTGGCAGTGTCCGTCTTCACGAGCGTGTCGAGGAAGGTGGACTTTCCGTTCTGCAGGAGGCTGTACACGTAACGGTGGGGCTTGGTGAAGTATCGCTCGTTGATGGTGGGCAGCTCGCCCGTGTGAGGGGCGGGAATGGCAAAGACCTGCTCGGGTCCGCGAAGCAGCAGCTTCTTGGCTGGGGCGACCTTGCTGTCCTTCTTGGATGATGGTGATGCTGCGGGAAGGGGAACGCGAAACCTCCATCTGACTAGGCTGCTCATGGTGTTGGCGGTGGTAGCCTGGTCTCCATAGAGTTTCGAAGCACTGTTGTTGATGTTCAGAAGAATATCGTGGTAGAAGATCTGAAGAATGTCAAGGTTGGGGAACTCGACGAGATCGCAAAAGACATCGACAGCCTGGCCGGTCTCACCACCTACACCCTTGCCCATGTTCATGTCTTTGTCCTCGTCGTCTTGGGCAACGATCTTGTCCCAGCAGTTGACGGTGTGGAAGAAGAAACCCGCAGGCGTGTCGAACTCGGCGATGACCCCCTGGCCATGGAGCCTATCGATCACGTACCACTTGCAGACCTTGCTCTCGTCAAACGGCTCCATGGCGTCGAGGAGATTTCCCTTCCAGGGAACGCTGAGTCCCATCATGCCAAAGTGCGAGCTGGGGACCTTGAGGATCACAAACCTCTCGCTCAGGAAAAAGCTGTGGATGTAGGCAGGGGCCAGGTCGGAGCGAGAGATGGTCGCCAGGATGTCCGTCTTGCCGGTCGACGCAGAGACCCGAAAGATTCTGTAGGTGGCGTAACGGCCTCCCTGGATGTTGTAGTTGAACATATCACCCGTCTTGGGGTCCCGCTGGGCGTGCGCGCACGAGAGGGCACCGTTCAGCGAAGGATGCAACTCGCTCTGGCGGACTGCGCTGCCGATGGGCTCAAGGGTAGCCGCATCCACTACACGCAGGGCAGACGTGTCGGAAGAGATCCAGACTGTCTTGGTGCCACCTCCACGGTGGCCACTGGCGGTGGCAGTTGGAATGTCTGCGTGTTGTTCACCAGACTTGTCGACCTTGTTGGCCTTGGAAGAAGGAAGGAAAGAGGATGATGAGGAAGAGGAACCACCAGGTACAACGCCAGGAAGGTCCATGGCGGGAAGCACGGTGATGTTCATGTTGTCGTACTTGATGGCCTGCTTTCCCTGGTCCAAAGCCTTGAAACAGATCATGGCCTTGCCAAAGATGCCAATGCAAGGATCTGCCTTCTGCGCGAAGCTGACAACATCGTCGTAGGAGCCTTTTTCCTGAACATACTTGACAAACTGATCAGCCTGTCGCCTGGAGGAGTAGAAGACCTCGACCTCCCCGTCGTCTGAGATGGTGATGTCGAAACGGTGTAGGTGGGCGAGGCCGTCGAACCAGTGCGAGATGTATACGGTTCCATCCTCGACCTGTCCACGCCGAGATTTGACGCCTTCGATCTTGCGCGCTCCGGGGCCGTTGCGAAAGAAAGAGCCTGCTGCCCAGGCGGGTATGTTTCCCTTGACGGTGAGCTTGATGGGACCGCGGTGCTCGTGGAGGCCCTCGAACTAATAAAGAGTGTATATGGTTAGCTTTGATCATAACGAGAGCGCCCTGGAATGCGAGAGTCATGACTTACCCCAGCCTCGTTTGGCCAGTCAACATAGGATCCGCTGGTAAGGTTCCTGATGGCGATATCACGATCGATCTGCTCCTGATCTGCCGTCCGCCGTGTTGGTGCTGCAGAAGCACCGTCTCCAGTGTTGCTCATGTTTGGATGTTGGATGTCGCTCGTGATGTTAATGTTTTTTTTGGTGGGAGGGGGAAGGTCCAATGTCGGAAGAGGAATGTCTTGAAAATATTGTGTGTCTCGCTACTGTAGGAAATCTTATGTCGAGAAGGTCTCTTTGGTTTGGTCTTGGGGAATGTCAGTTCCAATAGTGAGCCAAAGTGGAAGAGAATGGTTTATTCGGGGACGGACTGGGAGGAGGGGTGTTGGGGGGGGGAGGGAGGGAGGGGGGAATTGGGAGAGATAGCAAGAGAAAGGGATGGAGGAAAAAAGAAAAAAGAAAGAGAGGCAGAGGGGGGTTGGAAAGGGACTCTTGTATTCATTACTTACCCATCACAGAGGTGGCAATTCACCTTTGTTCCTGTGTTGTCATCGTATCCCAGGTCGTCCGTCTGTCAGGTTGTGGTCAGGATCATATTTGTTCCACGTTACTGGTAGTGACGCGTGTCTGGTGACACGGAGGAGGGCACGTTTTGTGCTGTATCGAGAAGAGTGCTGGCTGACTGGTGGTTGAATAGACACAGCCCCAGACATTATGGGCCGACAGAAAAGGCGGTGGTGGTCAGACATGCATCTCTCTTTTGGCACAAGGCTGCTGGCACCAATCAGCGGAAAGGTGGACGGCTTGATGCAGTTAGACCGCCGGAATAGCCTCCTAACTACTAAAGCTTGGTGCCGCACCTCGAATGAATTTCCGGTTAAGGAAACATAATCTTACTACCTACCTATAAGACATCTCAAGGCCATATTCTACAATTACCTGATGGTTGAGTTCAAACTTCTGAGAAGGTCCCTTGCCGAATGACTACCACCTGCAAGTGCCCTTCCGTGCCCGTCCGCTCAGCCTACCCCATGCCGGGGCGTATGAAAAGACACCATCACATGATTAGGGAGGCCAAGAGATGAAGAGGGCTTGATAATGTAGCCAGCGTTCCAGGTAGGTGACGTGTTTGTGATTTATAGGACAGTCAGTCAGTCCAGTAGGGAAAAGGATGACGGTAGTCAAGCTGCCTCCCTCCTCTAGCAGGCTGCCAACCAAGTCTTGCAGCTGTGGAGGTATTGGAGCCAGGTGCCCCCAGTGCACGGGTCCCAAGGTCATGTAGTAGGTAATTATTGCTCTGTACACTTTGAGGGTCACCCACATACACACAAACCTCCTAGTAGTCTAGGCAGGGTCTAACCACCTCTCCTTCCAGCTATGTCTCCTGCCTCTCCTCCCACCGCTTATCCTCCTGACTATTTCACCCACTTACGCATTGCATCAACACATCTCCTCCTTCCATACACCAACCAACCAACCGGTCTTTCTCGTTTCCAATCTTCCTCCTTTCCCATACACCTGCCAAGCAACCAATCATATCAACATCATGGCCACCTCAAACACTGGCAGTGCTCAGTCTCACGTCTCAGGCCCCTTTTGATCGGCTCTGGGACCTCGAGGCCCTGGTCACTAATTATTGACCCATCACATCAAGGACAGTTATTTTGTGTCGGGTTCTGGTGTTTCTGGATTGCAATCTGCAAGATGGTGTACAAGCTCTGAAAAAAGTAAGTCTCATTCTTTTTTCTGTCCTTTTTAGAAGCCATCATGATTATTAACTTCTTGCCATCATCTAAAGAGGCAGTAGTTCAAGCATCCCCCGCATGAAGAGCGGCGAGTGACGATCAACAAGCAATGAATGGACGAAGAACAAGGAGCAAGAGAGAGGCTAGCCAACAAGAGGTTATGTGGTTCACGTCGATTAAGAGGGAATATTGGGTGGGAAAGGGCCTCACGACAAGCAAGAAGAGGACATGGATAGAAGACTAGAAGCTCAGGTATGGCACAAGGCATTATCATTATTATGCACAAGAAGCACAGGTCTCAGAGGAGGATTGGCAGATCTTGGTACAAGTAAGTGAGGGGCATAACCAAGCAAAAAGAGAGGGGAAAACAATGTATGTATGACCACCAGAGGCAATCCTGTTCTTTCTTTGAGCAGCACACCAGGGTGCCTTGCACCATGTCCACGCAATATAATGCTATGATGGAGTGGATCAACATCATGATCCTCTCTTAGTTCTGCCACTCCAAAAAGATGCTGTCCCACATGAAGCCTCGCCATTCCGTATACCGGGTAATAGTAAAGCCAATGGTGTTGGTGCCCGCAATCAGCTGCGCAGGGTCAATCTCGTACTGAATAAACCGCCACTCCCCACTGATCCTGCTCGAACGGTACAGCGCTGGATCGTTGGTCAGGATATCGTCATTCAGTGAGCCCAGCAGGTTCCCATTGACGTCAATGTCCAGCGCCTGGCTCTGCGAGTAGCCCGCAAGAGACACGCTCAGCAGCGCCGTCCCGTTGGCCCCATAACTGGCCAGGTCTGCGGCATCGATCTCGAACTGGATGGTCCACGTGCCCAGGTCCGAGATGGCATAGTACCAGTCCGTGGAGACGTTTGACTCTCCGATGATAAATGTCAAATTGGCCGGGCTGAGGGTGGTGATGGCAAACTGGTAGGGAAGCCCACCGTTGACGAACTCGGTGGCATTCTTATCAAAGTCGCCCAGGCGGAAGATCTCGGTGCGCCCAGAGGGAAGTGCCCATGCCACCTCGCCCAGCGCGGTTGTCTGTCCTGCCTCTACGGCGATCGGGGTCAGTGTTACGTTGGTGTACACGTCTGCAAGTTCTCCGCCGTCTGACCAGGCGTAGAGGCCGTACGAGCCCGTCCTCACGTCTGGAAACGAGAAAGACCCGTCAGAGGCGGCCTGGGTGGTGTAGTAATAGTTGGTGCCCTGGATCAGCGGACGGATCGACGTGTCGGTATCGCCGAGGAAGACAGAGGCACCAGCAGCAGGGCGCCCGTCGCTCAGGGTCAGTGTGCCCGTGATATCGCCGCGAGACTGGTATGCGGTGTCGTTGAGCCAGGTGTAAGGGAATTTCTCGAGCTCCTGGAGGCGGCGCTGTTCCACATCCTCTTTGGACCCGTTGTTCTAGATTGGGCGACAAGATAAGACAAACTCTCGGGTCAGACTATGCAATGTGTACGACGTTGTATAGGTTCGATCGATCTACCCGAACGGTGCGACAGAATCTAGGTCCACCGGGACGGCAATCAACAATAATAACGCAACTTACCAGGTACCACAGCCACGGTCCCCAGATCTTGCCTTCTGGAGCGAGTGTATCGTTGCCCACGCGGAAGTGTGACGTGTCTTGAAACACGTTCAGCTGGACCGAGTCTCCTGTCGACGACTCTCGATGGACCTGTAAATGGTGCTTAGTGTTAGCATAACAAGTTCGGGAAGAAATGGAAAGGGAAAGGAAATGAAATGAAGGAAAAGAAAGAAAGAAGAAAGACCGCTCAATCGCCAACAGAACTGACCGTCAGAGTCTGGCTGAGCTGGTTGCCGGTAAAGTACTCGGTATTGGCCATAATCCACCAGGATCCTGCGAGGCCTTCTCCATAGACCCCATAAAAGTCTCTGGAGCGAACAAAGTTGGCCCAGTCGTACTTGGTGATGTAGGTCCCGTTGGCCAGCTCGAAGGTCTCGTCCTGGACCTCGGTGGCGTTGGCGTACAGGTAAAAGGGGGGCAGGATGTCGTCCTTGATGTTGGTGCGGCCGTTGAGGAAGATGTCGGGGTTGAGGCGCCACAGTGTACGCAGGATCTCCATCCAGGGCGTGGCCTTGTTCACCACGTACTGGTAGGCACCCTGCAGGTCGTCAAAGACCACCCAGTGCAGGTCTACTTCGGTGGCCGAGAAGGCGATGTCGATGTAGTCGTCGCCAGTGGCAACGATGGCAGCCGAGGTCCACTCCAGCAGCGTGGCACCGTCTTTTGACAAGAAGATAATGTCCAGTCAGCACAAGAGAGAGTACTTTGGTCCACACGTGAAGGGAGAGACTTCTTCTCACATACCAATGTCAGAGTAGTGGCCGTAGGCTGTGCCCACGAGGTCCTCGCCCGGCAGGATGGAGGAGTAGAGTTTTGTCGCATAATTTGGACCCTGGGTGACGTTCCACAGGTCATTGCCAAATACCCATGTTTGGTTATCGACCTGGGTCAGAAAGGGACCCTTGGCGGCGACGAGATTGCCCAAGAGCAAGGAGAAGCCGCAGCCCAGCAGCAGTCGGTGCTGCTTGGATGCCATGGTGCCTTTTCTTTTCCCCTTCTTCTTTCGCAGCGGAGAAACTGAGGGTACTTCGGAGTTAAACAATGATACCATGCAAGGATAGACAGGGGAGGGGTGTTCCACACGCGTCGATGACTGCTCACCTACAGTGCTTCTGAGAGGGAACCTGGACCGGTACGAAATGGAAGAAGGATTCCTGGAGATCGAGCAGATCCCCTGGGGATTGAAAATAATAGAATCCCACCCTCGCCTTTTATGTACAAAATCGTCGAGCGGTCTGGCTATCAGGAACAGGATAGGACACCCACCAGGATGTATTGCTGTATCTGCAACCCGCATGGCGTGTGGGCCCACCTGCGTACATGTCCCGCGTATTTCTCATGTTCGCAATCAAATGACGCCATATTTCGACACTGCACCATCCGTTCATTCAAGGTGGGAACCGGCACGAACCATCTGTCTGCCAGTATAGCCTCGCTTTCTTTCGTTGGAGATGATGGGCGTGGTTTTCCACCAATGGACATTTCTTCCGCAACGCCCTTCACAGAATGGCCCGTCGACGTTGATTTAAGGTTATCAGATGGTGCCAATTCTTGTCCTGCTTTGACCCAAGACGATCTTCTTCTATTTTACATACCGTAAACGTAATCTTCTGGTTTTCGTCCCGTGTAGCCTCCAAGGTCTGCTTGGCTATGGGCTGCAAGCCTGTAGGCGGGCTCCAAAGCCAGCGATAAAGACAAGAGAAGCCAGGGTTAGGGCTTTCTGAACCCTGTAAGTAAGGGAGCAGCAAGCGGCTAAGCCCAAAGAGGACATGCCCAAGAGGCAGCTGGGAAGTCGTCTGGCATGCCTTCCACCTCTTTGCCTAGTTGAGCACGCACGAAAAGCTCCTCCACTTACACCTACCATATCGACGAGTTTTTGTCTCTGCAGAGACGCACATTATTGTACATTGACTGTATTCCTCCCAAAAGTTGTGATCATGGTGAATTCACACGAGGTACCCGCGTCCTACATGGTGCAGTGGAACTCGGGCACAGTCCCGCGAGCCAAACGAAGACCCCCCAAGCTTCAGACAAGTCAAGGAGATAAAAAGAAAGGCACTGGAAAGCTGGAATACCACAAATCCTGCGACATCTGTCAACAGTCGAATGCCTCGTGCTCAAGAGGAAACCCATGCAGTCGCTGCGCCAGTCTGTCAACCAATTGTGTCTACAGCACCTCCAAACGCCAGGGCAAGCGCAAGGCTAGGAACCCCAGCAACGCCGGTCAACTAGAGGTGGCGTCTGCACACAGCCTTGCAATCGGTCCTGGCCAGTCCTCATCATCATCATATCCAGTCGACCCTCTCAGCCTCGCTCCACAGCTGGACATGAGCAGCAGCGGCGGAGCTGGTCTTGCTGATCCCGCTACAGCTGGTCTCACTACTGCTGGCCCTGCTGCAGGTCCTGCTGGCCTGGTGGAACTGCCCATGTCCAACAACCCAATGACCACAGAGCCAATGCCAATCTGGGGTTTTGTAGGCCAACCAATGGTATGTCTACATAGTATACTTGCCACAAAACAAGATACTTCATGGCCTGACTAAGACTGACTATCAACCACAGATGGACCCTAACATGGCTACTCCACAATCAGTCTTCGAGGACATCCCTGCCTCGGTCCTGGACCAGCACACGCCTGGCATAGACGAACTCCTAGCCACGATGCCCGACCCAGTTCCTCCACCCTTCAGCCCCTACCACGCGATCGATGGGTCCCGCCAAGAGCAGAATGACAAGACCTTCGCCCCACCCCAGGCCTGTACTTGCGCAATGACCAATCAGAGCCTTCTAAACCGTCTCCAAGCAGCCATCAGTCAGCCCTACACCACAGGCCTCGACAGCATCCTACCAATGCTCCAGGAGGTGGCAAGCCACCTCGCCAGCTCCTTTGTCTGTCCGCACTGCACCGACGGCTACCGGCGCTTCATGACCCATGCCGTCCTTCACCAGCACCAGGTTGATCTCCTCTGCGCTGTGGCGAAGAACGCTGTGGCCTACCTCAGCGGGCCCCGAATCAAACTGGGTACGTATGAGCTTCCGGGCCCGGACGATCTCGACTACAAACGGCTCTTGATTCTGTCGGCGGCGCGCATCGTTCAGGCTCAGGCTATGGGATTTGAAGTGGTCGTGGTCAGAGACCAGCAGCAGCAACTCGACAATACCGCAGAAGATTGGAACCTGTCGAAAGCGGTGGCCGCCGCGGTGGCGGAGGCATTTGACACGGAGAAGGTCATCCATCAGAAATGGCTGCTGGACGTTGTGAGGAACCTGAAGGCTCGACTGCACAACATCATTCTGGTCCTGGAGGATCCTGCCTGGGCGGACATTTTCAACGTTTGATCAGTAGGGAAAACTGATCAGTAGCAGCTGGACAGCAACATTTTTTGGGTCACACGGTGGCCAAACTCGCTTTCAGAAACCTTGTACTGTAGTATCCATCAATTAGCAAGGCCTTGACGATGGAAAATCGTCCCAATACATTTCAGAAGTCTAACAAAGACCATGATTACTAAAGGAATGATCCAGACTTGCCTGCCTCAGCAGCATCATCCAATCACGAGGGTCGCACACATCTGAGGAGGTCAAGTACGGCTGATTCAAGACCTGCAACGTTACATGAACCGATGTAAATTGCCTAAGTGTGTAGTGCCACTATGAGAACAACAAGTGTGATACCATCTGTGCAGCGAGAAACCACGGATACGTCAACTATGTATGTTTGTCGGCCGCCGTCGTGCACTACCCGACATCATGACATTCCTCTTCTCTTTTTCATCATGTTCATGTTTTTTGTTCTTCTTCTTCATGTCGAGTCCTCATTGTCGTTGATGAGCAAGTTCTCATTATCCACAGCACCTTACACTGCTATAGTTCTTGTTAGCTGTTGACTCTGTCGTCGTCGTCATCCTCCTCTGCCTCCTCTGTGCTTCTCTTGGACTTACTTGATTGACTGTACTGGCCTCCAATCACATACCACCAGAGGGGCGCCTAACCCTGAACCTGGTTGTTGTTGTTGTTGTTGTTGGTAGGCTGGCGGACTCGCTCGAACTGGAAGACATCCCGGAACGTGTCACCTGGCAGGGCGAGCAGGCGCTCGTCCTTCTCGATTTCCTGGAGGAGGTGACCGTAGGGCATGAACAAGGGCTCCTGCTCCAGGAGGCTAGCCAGGCCCAGAGGCTCCTCGTCGCGTTCGATGTAGGGGCGTAAGAAGTCCCGCCAGGTGAGGGCGAGGGTAGCATTGGGGCTGATACGGTGACGGCCCTGTTTGTCACGAATGATCTGTGACCCCCAGAGAAAAGAGAAAAGGGGGAGGAGGATGTTAGAAGTCTAGGTATCCCAAACCGGAAGGTAATAGTTGTTCAATATGAATGAATGGCCTAACCTTATCACAGACAGTGTCCACGGCCACAGCGCCGTTGGCTTCAGGGCGAAGACGCCAGATGCCCACACGAACCTCGCGATTGCCCTTACGGAGGTCCTCGTCGGAAGGGCCCTTGATGGCGAGTGCCAGGCGAATATATCCTCGGCCGTTGAGCATCCAGGGAACGAAGAACATGTGCTCCATATCCTTCATCATCTTCTCCCAGGTGTTGTCACGCGCTGAGAGCATGATAACCACGGTGTGGGTGCCAACAGCATCATTCTGACGCTGAACAGAGGAGATGGAGCTGGACATACCAGGTTCCTCCTGCTTGAGGGTGGAGGAGGGAGGAGCAGACTCTCCAGAAGGGCTCGGGGCAGGAGGAGCAGATACAGGCACAATGTGGGACAGCTCTTTCTGGGTAGCAGGATCAACTCCGAGCTCCTCCATGTAGGTGGCAACCAGAGGGTGAGTGGTGCGCTCGGCAAGTTCAAGGCGCTGTTCCTCAATCTGGGATGTGAACCACAGCCAGGATTTCTCACAAGGCCAGGCGTCCATCTTGACCAACAAGGCGTCGTCGTTGAGGACACATCTGTAGTATAACAGAGCAAGTATCAGCAGAGAACCTTTCAAGATGACAAAGGCCAAAGACAAAGGGAAGCTTAAGCAAAACAGATAGTGCTTTCATACCGGTGTTCTTTGTGAACCGCCAGGTAGGCTTGAGTCTCCTGGAAGTGGGCATTGGACAACGTGTAGCCGAAGGTGATGGGACTGTCAGGGGAGGGCGGGAGGGTGCAGGACATGAGGATAGCCTGCATGGCACGCTGGACATCACCATTGTAGTCCCTGTCAATGATGTCAACAAAGGTGGTCGCCCTGGGTCCAGAGTGATTGCCAGAGACAGCAGTGGTGTTGGTGTTGGTGTTGTTCGTGTTGTTGTTGTTGGTGTCGTTGTTGTTGTTATTATCCACGGTAGTGGTGGTGTTGTCACCCACGGTGGTGGTGGTGTTGTCACCCACGGTAGTGGTGTTGTTGGTGCCCATGTTGGGAGTGTTGCTGTCCATGGTAGTGGTGGTGGTGTTGTTGTTGTTGTCCATGGTAGTGTTGTTATTATTGTTGTTGTCCATGGTGGTGGTGGTGGTGGTGGTGTCGTTGTTGTTGTTGTTGTCGCCGTCCATAGTGGTGGTGGTGGTGGTGTCCACCTGGGTCTCAGTGACCTCCACCTGGTGCTCCATCTGGTGCTCCATGGCCTCCATCTGGTACAGAAGGCTGAAGAGGGTTGGTTGTGTTGTGTGTTTGTGTCAAAGAGTAAAGCAGAGAGAAAATGGCAAACGGAAACGCGAAAGAGAAAGACCCTGCTGTGTGGTGGCAGAGTCTGAATGTGCTGAAAGGATGAAGAAGAAGAAACAGGAGAAGAAAGGTAAAAAGGAAGGCACAACAAGATGAACGCGAGGGGAAATAAATATTAGTTGAGCTGGGCGGGACAGAAATGACCCCTCTCCCTTCAGTCCCCCTCCACCTCACCTCCCCCCCCCCCTGCAGGCAGTCACCTCACTTCCAGAGGTTTCTGGTCTGTGCGCGGCCTGCATATTATTACCTGTATGTTTACGGCTTGCTTTTCGCTGCAGCAAAAGCATCTCGTGACCCCACACTGTTTGGATACTGGGCGAGCCTACGCGTCTGAGTGGTTGGTCATTATTTTTCCCCCTGATCATTTGGACAACAAAAAGCCCCAGGTCTCGGGAATCTACAGCTTCAAGTTAGAAAAAGATTGCCGCAGCTGACCAGTCTTTGGACGAATGATTGCACAGCTGGCAGCCTCATCATCCCCACCTCACAGATTGTCTGTCATCATGATGATGATTCCAGTATGCTATGAAATTTGCACTGCTACCTGTGGAAGGCAGGAAATTCAGCTGTGGGCGTTTGTCTCCCATTAGGTCAGCAAACAGGTTAGATAAGGCTGCCGTCCTGTAATGGAGGGTGGACACGCGGGTATGTACATACTGACACTGCTAGTTTTTACTTAGCGGGAATTCATAAATTTCCCGATAGGGTAAGGTCAAGCCTCGCTTGGCCACTGAGAGCCGGGAAGTTTGTCTTGATGCGCTCACCCTGCATTTGCTTTTTCTTGCTCTCCTGCAGGTCAATCTATTTTCTCCCCCTTCTTTTTCTTGATGAAACATCCCCAACGCATTCCCTATCATCCGCTCAGGCTCCCGTGCTGGCCTTTTTCGGCGACGTCCGAGCGTACTTGGGTAGCACAGCAATCAAAACGCGGCCCAGACCAGCCCAGTCTTTCTGCACTGTCAACTTTTCCCGCTGGACTACCCTGTCTGATATTGGTTACACAGCATTGCCAACTCATTCACTTGGCCCCTTATACGAGATGCAAGACGTCGATCTGCCTGCTGCTGCCTGCGGTAACGGCTGCAACGACGGGAAGAGAGCCCACTTCTTCCACCAACAACGGCTGGACTTGCCTCCGAAAAAAACAGTCCAACGACGAGGTGGCTTGACATGGACATGGTGAGCGCGGCACTTTTGAGAATTCATAGGACTGAAGGGGGGAGGGCGATGCTGAGAAAGAATTGTCAACATGAGAAGTCATTTGCTGCATTGCATTCACCACGCAAGGGTGTGTTTTCCGATCTCGATGTGAGCATCGGCAAGAGCGGGCGGTTTTCGTCGCAGGCGATTTCGATGACGATAATTCTCTTTATAATTGAATACATGCCAACATCTTCTCTCTGTCTCTCTCTCTCTCTCTCAATGTACGTAAGTGTGCATGTCTGTTTGTTTGCAGGCCCTTACCGCCCCTCCTCTGCTTAATTAATTAACGTCCTGCTGGCCTGCTTCTTTTAGTAGCAAACCTGCAGGAGACCCACAGGCCCATTTAAACCCCGGTCGTTTGCATCTTCGTTCTCGGTTCAGCTTGGAGAGTGCCCCCCTCCCTTCTTCTGTCGCCGCTTTCTGAGCTCTACTCACGAATGTGAAACATGTCCAATGATGGGCACCCGCCATGCTCCACCGGCTACCCGCAAGCGCCAACATCGCCAACAGCACCAACATTTCCAACAGTACCAACAGTACCGGCATCGTCGTCTTCCGCTTCTTCGCAGGGTGTCTCGGGACCGGCGGCACGGATGGTGGTGGACCAGGCCTCACCCCGCCAAGAGCGGCTTCGCGACGTCAATCCTGTTGACTGAAATTCTTCTCCCTGGCCACCTATGATAGGCAGGGTTTTCCCTGGTACGGGACGCAAGATGCCGGCTGGCTGGGGGTGTTTCTGGTTGGTTGGGACATCCAGCGTGGCGTTCTGGACTGTGACCACGCTGTAGATTATTTCTCTGTTTGAAAAGCGCATGCGACCACTCCCTCCCCCCATGTTGCGGGCAATGGTGGCCCGACGCAACAAGGAGAGCATTGGCTAGGTCTACTATGAGCCGACGCCTGGTGCCACCGATGATCTGCTGCGGTCCCATCGCCAGGCCCATGAAGATGTTTTTCTGCAGCCCGGCCGTCTTGGGTCCTTTCGCTCTACCTAGCCCTGATCTATTGTGGTATTTGGAATGACATCCTCTTTGGAAATTTTTGCCTTCTTCTTAACTGTATTACCATTGCCCTTTTCCATCCGGTCCTGGTTCAGTGATTGGATGCAGTCTAAGCTCACAAAGTGGAAGCACAGTGTACCTAAACCAGAGTATGTCTTGGCTAATGAACTACATAACTTGCAAGCAGTGATTGGACGGAACCAGATGTGCACAACCCCCTTCACCGCAGATACCGTCTTCTGCCCCTCGTCTTCGCCGTCCCATTCCTATCTGTCGGTCTCGATCATCTACGAATGGGCGGTGCGGTGTCAGGTTCTGCAGACCACCCCCCTCATCCCATCAACTTCACTGGTTACACAAACGCGGGGCTTCTGTTCTCCTTTGTACCAGGGCAGAACTACTCCAGCTCGAGAGGCTCACTCGGTCTGTCTATGCGAGATTGGACTGGCTGGATGACGTTTCCACCTTACCTTTGGCTCCCACCCAATATGGTTGATGCATTCACCAAGTAATTAACATGCAGCAGTCCCCGCTGATAGCGACAAGGGTGATCCGGAGCTCCCTTTTTTTGCAGTCTGCTACCCATCGCAGACTTGCCCACACTAGTACGAGTGATTGGTATTTAGAGGGGAAATTTAGCGAAAGCTTGAACATTCAGTAAGTTTCTATCGTTGCTAAGAATTCATGGATTTGGCTAGGGCATCTCTTTTACCCACCGATCGCGCCGCTGATCTTCTGGTGCTATGTTGAGAAACTGGAGCTTACTTGGTATCAGATATCGTTTGATTAAGCTTGGGTGGCTTGAGGTTGGGGCAGGGGGTTTTGGGGGCGGTAGTTAGTCCACCACTGCGTCGAGCAGGCTGTGAACAGATCCAAGTTACTCCTAGAATATAATGAAGAGTGACTATCTGTGCCACACCAGCATATGAACCCAGGACTTCGTGATGTACATCTAGGAAAAGAAAGAAAAAAAATTAAAACAATGCTCACTGATATGCCAGGTATCTATCTCTAGCCAATCTCTTATTGTGACCCCTTGTGCATGCATGTACAACAATGTTCCATGTCTGACATGACAAGTATCCATCATCTGTCTCTGGCTTCCATCCCATGATGATATATTTGCTCTTCTTGTTCTTCTTTCCTCTTCTCTATTGGCCGACAACAGCATACAGGTCATCATAGACCTTCCCAACCCACCCGTCCGTCCGCCCTCCTCTCGCCACGACGCCCAGCCCTCCCGCCGCCCACAGCAGCGTTCCGACGACTGCGGCACCGTTCACGCCGAGCCACACCCTGCGCCTCCTCTTCCTGCGCCTCGCATCCTCGTTCCGGTTCCGTGTGCTCCCCAGGACCTTCAGGTCGGTGTGCCAGCCAGCCAGGGACCCGAGGCCAAGCCACGTCGCCCAGCCCCAGACCATGTGCCCGCAGCCCACCGCCAGCAGGCCGCCGTAGACAATGTAAGAGGTGATCGGATGGCGCGCAAAGCCGTGCGCGACGTAGGCAAGGCCGATATTGCTGCTGTCGCCGTCGACATGCAGAGGCAGCAGGCGGTTCATGAAGACATGGCCGGCGAGGAGGAAGGAGAACCCGTAGCCAGCGAGGGAGATGAGGCTCATGGTCGGCCAGGGGCTTCGGTGGCCCGTCAAGGACGACGAGGAGGAGGAGAAGGTCGAGGAGGTGGAGGACTTTTGCGGAAAGACGGCGGGGGTAGCACCGCCATAGCGCTTGAGGTTCTGGGAGCGGCGCACGAGGCGCAGGGCGATGCCGGACGCGATGTGTGCGGCGATGGGGAGGGCGACGAAGAGAGGCTCTGTGAGCGGGGTCTGGTAGATTTCGCGGGCGAGGAGCAGGTAGGACTCGGAGGCCGGCACGGATCTCGTAACGAGGGGGATAAGGGAGGTGTTGGCAATATGGATACCGGTAAAGATGGAGAGGGCATATGTCGACCAACGCTGGATGCGCGTCACTGGGAGAGAAATAAATGGGTATTTAGTATGGGTACCCTTCTGCATTCACCATAGTCTTTCTCTCAAGGAGGAGGGGAGAGGGGCCATACAGTAGTAGATGGACCCATGATTGGTCCCACTGAGGCCCAGAGATGAGGTGCCACGAGACTGTCCTGACCCTATCGACCTTTCTGTCTGTTCTGATCCAGCTGTTGTCGTCGTCGTTGTGGTCGGCTCTTCTGGCAGAGGGGGCAGCTCTTTGTCGAAGTCTGCAATTGGTTGTGGTTCGAGCTGGAGGAGGGAGATCAAGGTCTCTTGTGAGGGTGTTGCCCTCAGAGACCTAGCATCCATTGTGAAGTGGCTGCCTCTGTCCTAAACCCTCCCAGCACTCTCTCTGTGTGTGGGTGTGGGTGTGGGAGTGGGAATGGGAGAGAGTGTGTGGTGGAGGACAGGATGGGAGACAAAAATCTCAGGCTGGCTGCTGTCGTGCGAAATGTTGGGGCGACTTCCCCCCGGTCCCCTGTCTTAAAACTTTCCCCTCCAGCCCTCCCGGCGACCTACCCCTGCTCTTCTCCACTGTATTAACCCCTGCCTTCAGCGCTGTGACGTTGTCAATCCGGGGGCAAACCCACTGTAAATAAGCCCCTAAAAAACAAGATGGGCCTGTCACAGCAGTGCAATTACTAGTACGAGTGCACACTACCATGGTAGCTGAGAGGCGTTATCGTTATCAGGTACCCTGACCCAGACAAGGGTCTTATTTCCAACCCAACCCACCACACCCTCTCCTGCTCTGACCAGTCTCTGCCCTGATTATGTCAGGAGTCACGATCAAGATCAACAACCTCACACATGGTCATCTTCAAGTCATTAATGCATCTTTGTTTGGAGAATCATTTTTTGTAAATTGGTCTTTTCTATTCAAATTCCTATCATGGACTCATCATCATTCACATCATAATTACTTGATTTCACATGACTCATCTGTCGTGTCACAATTAGTCCATGACTAAAATATCATGGGTGGTATTAGTCCCCCCCCCCCTCTCACTTTCTTTGCGCCAAATTATTTGCAAAATGACCACTGATAGTTCCTTCATTTCCTCTTAGCCCGACATTCCTAGCCCAAAGCTCTTGTGCCACGGCGTCGACAAGCTCCGTTGTCATCAGCATGCCCTCAAGGCGTGGGGTCTCGACATCTGCAGTGCAGCGCACTGGCTCTGAAGAATTGGACCCGAGGTCTTGGCGGCAATCTGGCTCCAGGTTGGCTTGGACGACATGTTGGTGGTGGACGGAGCATTGCGGACGGTCGCCAGCTTGAAGGTGGCGGGTGAGGAGCAGGAGGGGACAGGAGCCGTAGCCGCGGGGTGGGCCGGCGTCGAGGCGAAGTAGTGGTGGCTGTGGAGATGGGGACGGAACGAGTCTCGCTTGGGAGGACAGACTAACGGCGCCGTGAGCCTAGCCATGGCGAGCCCATAGTCGTCCTTGAACTTCTTGATGCCCTCGTTCAGCTGGGCGACCGAGGCCGGGTGGACACGGAGCAGGGTGTCGGACTTGTCGAACCAGCCCAGGACGGAGAAGGGCACACAGAAGAAGTGCTGGAGGTAGACCCAGGAGGCCTGGGGCTTGGGCAGCGCCATCGACTCCTCGGCCAGGCGGAGGGCACAGTGCCTGTCGTTGGGGCGGCGGGTCCCCTCAAAGGCCCGGAAGTGGTCTGCCACCTTGGACTGGTGGCACCTCTGCTCCCAGGGAGGCCGGAAGTTGTTGGTCTCAGTGCTGAAGGCCGAGACGGGCGTGACAATCGCCCGGGCGTTGTGGACGGCCAAGACGATGCAGGGGTGACAAGTCGCCTTGGGCGACATGTAGCGACAGCGGATGAGGCTGTCAAAGTCTGCGGCGCTGAAAGATTTGTGTGTGCGCAGGAAGGCGATGTCACCAACCTGCCACTCAGGCACAAAACGTCTAGGCCTGCTTGGTGTCATCTTGCAAGGCCCTCTTTCTCGGCAGACGGTGGTGTGGTTGAGGAATGTCGCCGCTGTGGACCTAGGGTGAATGGTAGGTCTTAGGGCGAAGGAGACTGAGCTGCCCTCCTTCAGGTTTCTCGATGCGTCGGCTATGTTGTGTAAGATAAAGGCAGATGTCAGAAGAATGATGGTATTTGAATGGACAAGCCAGGAGAGTCGGAAGCATCGAGAAGGAGAGGAACGGGGGCGGGGGGCGGCTTTTTATATGCATTGTTTCTTGACAGTCTGCTTGTATGAACAGGTATTGAGTTCACGTGCAATGAGGCTTGTGCGGTCTATTTTAGCTGTTGTTTTCCCCAACTGGCCAACCTATGGAGGCCGGACAGAAGTAGTCCTCACCACTAGACATGCCTACTAAACACAGTTGCGAATGTTTTGGAACAGACCAAGTATTAGATTGGTCCCCCTTACACAGACTCCCTTACAAAAAGTCCTAGCAAAATGCCATTTTCCCCACTCGAGTCACATGATGTGTCCTTGCTAAATTTAGACCAAACTTCATTTTTTTCTCTGCCAAAAGCCAGACTCGGCATTTCTTTAGATTAGCTCTGGTAACTATTAGATATTCTCTTAGCTATTTTCTCCAATCTTTTTTCTCATCTCATAGTCTTCCAGATCATCCCATTGGAAAATGACAGCTTGATGGCTTCCAAACCATAGCCACTCCTGTCAACAGCTAACAGTATTCTGGCCCCGTAGTGCAGGTCATGAACCACTGTTATAGAACTGTTCTTCGAGTCTGTATTCTAAAAATAACACGAGTCCAGCCCTTCTTGTCCTAAGTAGTAGAATAGCTGTGGTTCATCAACACACTCAACTCTTGAGGATGGGGAAGCTTCTGGTTCAGCAAAGAAATGAACTTTGTCCTTAGATTACATGTTGCCTGTTGAAGAGTAGGAAGAAAGGAAAAAAAGAAGAAGAAGACACCCCCACTCCATTTGGACAGGCCTACTCACGCAGCACCACATCCTCCGCTGGCACAGAGACAGGTGGCACCAAAGGAGCTTCGGTCCAGCCCTCCTTGGCATCTAGCTCTGGGTCCTCCTGTAAATCATCCATGGCAATTCTCTGCGCATAGCCATAATCGGGTCCGCAGCCCTTGCCAACATTCAGCCCGATCGCTTCCATATAGTGGTCGAAATGCTCGCTTCCTTCCTTGACCATCCTGAGAAACTTCTCCCCCTGCGCCCCCAGCCTTTTGATATCACCTTTTGACCGCTGGATGAACTCGAAAAGCTGAATGTATTCCTCCGACCCTGGCGCGTACCTGGGCAAGTCTCTCTGGTATTCCTCAATCTTCTTGGAAAGGTCCCTCATGTCCTGCTCCGCTTGTTCGAGGGCCACAAACATGCGATGGATCCTCTGCATCACATCGTCGGATCGCTCAGTCGACAAAGCCATGGACCCCCTCGGGACAAGCGCCTGGGAGGAGGCTAGGACGGACAGGCTCATCGCGTCTGTGTTGGTAATTCCTCCTGCCCCCTCAGATCCGAGTACTGCCGCCGCTGTGTTGCTCACAGGCGCCTGGGCGGCCTGTAGGGAGAAACCGTAGTGTTGGGTGTGCTGATTAACCTCGGGACTGCATGACCGTGTCGAGTACTCTGAGCGGGTAGAATCACCTACAGAGACATCGGTGCTGCTGCTCCGTCTGAAGCGCCGATTGGGCTGGCTCTGTTCACTGGACATGGTTCCAGAGGTCGGGGTGATCCTGTTTTCTCAGCCGTGGGTTCGTGATTCGGTCTTGGAGAGGGTCAATGCTCGGTTTCGGCTTGGATGATGCTGTCTTTATATGCGCGGTCAGACTCGACAATCTTCCACATTATCAGTGCTGGGTTTTCTTTGGGGGGAAGCGGGGGGGGGGGGGTTATTTGGGTTAACTACTTGGGCTTGTGGAGAACCTGAAAGGCTCTCTGCCAGCACCAATGAAGCTGATCAGTTTGACCATCGAGTTATATTTCCTGGCTTGGACAAGACCACCTACACGAAGGCTTTCTTCTCTCTTGTTGCCTGCAGTAATTCCCTATTCCCTTTGTCGACCGGATCGAACTCTGCTGTCGCTGCTGTGGCGGAGAGAGAAGAAAGAGAGCGAGGAAAGGCTCTACAACGAAAAAAAGACAGGGCTCGAGACATGGTCAATAATAAAAGGGCACGAGACGGGCGCAGGGACGGGCTGGGCGGTGGTGCATGCTGGATTGGTGGGTAAACCCATCGCAGGGCTGACTAGTCCGCGACCCAGGCGAACAACCAGGAAAGAGGCAATCAGGCTTCTGCTGCCCCCAAATAATATGGGGACCTGTTCCGTGTTTTAGGTAGGTTGACAATACGGGGGAGAGGGGGGGGCGGGCGGATACCCATGCGCAATTGTTGTTTCTGCTACTCACACACAGGAAAACGAGTGGGCAGTGAGTGACACAGGCTAGAGACCGGGGGGGGGGGGAGGGGACAGGGGGGACTTGCTTCTGTGGTCGCCTGAAACGAAATGCCGATAGACACACACACGCACTATAAATTGCTTATCCCGCGTGGATCAGTGTCTCATCATGGACGGCTGGCGGACGAATTACAGTGGTGTGCTGGTAGCCCTTGCAGGGCGCATGTCAGATATCAGGCGTCTAGCCGGGGAATAGACGTACTCAACTATGAGTTGATACAGAGTCAAGTGCATGCCATACACCTCTTGACCGCCTCCCTACACGCACCAAGTGAAATACTGGCTAGCTGAAGAAGATAGCAAGTCCACCCGAGCCGCACCCGGCATTTCCAGAAGCCCCCATTTCTCACCCTCGCTAGACGACCAGGCCTGACGTTGCCCGACCGAAATAGAAAGGAGAACGGAGGAGAGTAAGAGAAGAAGGGGGGGGGGGGGAATAAAGAAAGAAAGAAAGGCTCGTGTATCTCATGACCCCAATGGATCATGTGATACACTTGGAAATGTTGCCCATGATTCTCTCTTTTCTCCCTGCCTCACTCAAATTCGGTCCAGAGTCGTACAATCGCTTCGTACGTACTTACTGCAACACATGGCCTGATGTCGTTCATGTCATCCCTGAAGGCGCAACCTTGGATGCAGATCTTGTCTTGCCCAGGACCCATCTTGGTGTGAGACATGTGCAACGAATGGACGCCATCCCCAACCCTTCAGCAAACGGTAATGGCTGATGGACTCATGGAATTACGACGTTGAAAAATAAAATGATGGAAAATACAGCAGTATAGAATTCAAATGAATAGTTCACAGCAGCAGGTTCACAGTGTTCTTTCTCCCCGAAAGCATACTTGTAACAGTCCTTTTTGATTACAGCAGAGGGCAAACTTGGGTATGTAAGTACTATGCAGCAACATGTCCCCCTTCCCCCTCCATCACCATTCCCTGTCTCCTTTCCTCTTTCACCTAGTAGGTGAAGACTTGGTCATTGTCCTCGTCATGGTCCCACTCCAAGCCATCGCCCTCAGGCTCGTCAGTCTCGATGCTGGGCAGGGGAATTTCGGGATCCCAGTCGGGCAGAGACGCTCTATAATACATGTAGTCCCGATCGACCTGCTGCTCGTGAACGCTGTCAGGGAAGCGGCGGGGCTGGACTAGTTTGGGCCGCTTGTTGATGAGCCCACCGCCCGAGGCGTCGTTGTGACGTTTGGCGGCCCGGTACTCAACGGGACGGGGCTTCTGGTGGGACTTCGGCTTCTGCGCGTGGCGTTTGGTGCGGCGGCCCCACTCGCGGACTGCAGGCTGGGTCAGAGGCGGAGGGGACATGGGGACCGGCCGGGGTGAACGCACCTGCGGGGCCCAACGGGCCGGGAGACGGAATGGGATCACGATTTGGAGGCGCTCCGTTCTTGTGCTTGTTGAAGAACTGGGTGACCCACTCCTTGACAGAAGCATTGAAGGCCTCCTTGGAGGAGTAATCCAAAGGATTGGGGCTATGATTCTCGCGACGAGACTGTTTGTGAGATTGGTTGGAAGTGGTAATCTTGTCGATGGTGTTCATCTCCTCCAGCTTCCGGTCCCGAGTTTGATGCTTCTTGAAGGACTGGGAGACACGCTCCTTGGAAGAGGTATCAAAAGGTTTGGGGGTGTGATACTGGTAGGCAGTGGTGGCAGCCTCGTTGTTGTCATCGTCATAAGCATTGGGGCTACCTCTTCTGTGGGGAAAGTTGAGGCAGATGTTGCGCAGGCCCGAGGACCTGTCTTTGGATGGAATACTAGGTTCCATTTCAGATGTGATTATGCGTCTGGAAATTGTGGTAGGATTGCCGTAAGGCTCTGCGTTCGGGTGTTGCTGCGGGCGCAATGTTTTAAACAGGTGGGTAGTAAAGACAGAAAAAGTTTGAAACTGTGGGAAGAGAGGGAGAGAGAGAGAGAGAAGGCAAGAGGTGGTAGGTGGAAGGTGGAAGGTGGAAGGTGGGAGTAGAAAGCGGTGGGGTTTCCAGTTGCCAGAAAACACTCAGGCACTGTGCACAACTGGGCAGGCCTTGAGGCAAGAGAGTCTGTCTATAGGCAGCAGCCATCAGCTGAGGCTGCTGGGAATCTCTTTCCCTTTTATCCAAGGGGACTTGCAATTTTATTTCTGGCCAACCTGCACAACCGGGTGACAGCAGGCGACCATCAAAATGCTTTTGTTCTGCACTTGCTATGTCTTTGTCTTTTCTATACTTGAGCAATGGCTGTGGATATCCAAATCCATCAGTCAAATCAGTTACAGGTGTGGTCAGGATAAAGATCTAGGATGATCATGTAATTAGTAGTAGGGGGAGACGATGCAGCAGACATCTCTATTGCCCTAAGGCTGGGTAGTTCCTGGCACAGAAATCATTGTCGAGTCAGACAGGGCTACTGGCAAAAGGCGCAAGCACCACTCAGCCTTGTCTGCTCCTTCAATATCTGCTCGAGAATGGTATCTATCTTATTCCAAGATATGTTTAGAGACTTCATAGAGATAAAAGGAGAATCAGAGGAGGGAAGCATCCAAATGCAGCAAGCCAAGAGCAGGAATACAGAAAAACTGATGGCAGGTTCTTGCACATCATCACTCTTTCTACAGCATATCGTTTCTTCTTGTCCTTCTCCCTTCCATTCTTTTCTTTTCTTTTCTTTTTCTCTTTTCTCTTTTTTTCTTCAAAATTCTGTTTTTCCTCTTCCCCTTCATTTGTCTCCTGCCTCCTCATTGGTAGGCACTGGGCTGGGGGCGTGGCTGCAGCCCTTGTGGGTCAAGGGGCTGTATGTCCGAGATGTCCGGAAGCAGCCGAGATCTCCCTTCTATCTTGTCCCAAATGGGATGGAAGCTCTCCATTGCCGGCGCTGCCAGCATGCTAGCTACCGTGCTATCTCTGCAGGGCCTCTGAATCAATTCCTCCTATCAACCTGTGAAGGCAGCACAGCGCACAGCTGGGGGTTGGGGCAGCTACACACACAGCAAGACACATGCTAGAGATATAATCTGGGCACAGCGCACCTTATATATTCAAGTAGCAAACCAAAAGGTACATCAAATTAGCATACATGCCAAGCCAGTGCTTCAGCAGTCAGCCTTTAGCGATCGAGGACATAGGGACTGAAAAGCCCGAGTGCGCCCACATGTTTTTTTTTTTTTTTTTTTAATCCTCCATGCCTCGGCACCCGCGGCCCCCCGCACCCAGCCTCCCTCCCCTCCCACACACCTAATCCACCTGCAACTACTGCACGAATCACTGCTGCAAGAGGGGCCTGGAAAACGGTTCTTGGAAAGAGAGAGAGAGAAGAGAGAGAGGGTTTGAAGAAGGAGGGGTTGCCAACTTGCAGCGTGTTACCTCTGCCCATGATCATTGGCCCTGCCTTAGAGTGGACATCCCCCGACAAGTCCCAAACCCACTCAAGAACCAGGTCCCAGTCTGGTCCCCCTCCATCCATCCATGCCCAAAACCTCGTCGACTCGGCAGCACCAGGACTACTACTGATCACCACCATGGGTACCGGCAGCACACCCTCGGGCAAGATAGCAACAGTACCAGGAGGTATTGACCTACGAGGAGGAATAGGAGTAGGGGGCCCATCATCATCATCTTCAGGAGGAGGAGGAGGAGGAGGAGGAGGCAGAGGGCCGGGGAAAGGAATAGGGCCTGGGGATGGTGGCGATCTGATGACCAGCAACAGCAACGCCAACATCATCCGAGCAGTCAGTTCATCAGTCCAGTCCAGTCCCATTCATTTCAGTCCACAGTCCATAATTGGCCACAACACACTCTTGTCTTCTCATCGACTTGATACTTTCCTCGCCCAGACCAGACACAGACACGCGCGCCTGTACAAACACACACCCACCAAAAACATGCCCCACGCGCCCCAACCTATCCCAAGCCTCAAGCCTCGATCCGTCTCTTCTTGTCTTTTGCCCACAAACCACCACACTAACTTAGCAAACGCCCTACTCTCCTGTCCAAGTCATGTCAAGTCATATCATATCTGACCTTCGATCTTGTCCCCCCACCGTTTGGTTTCTAGGCACTAACACCCTCTTCTGCATAGTGTGATCAGTGCCGCATACGGAAAGTAAGTTTGTCACCCCTCCCGCCCGTGCCGGTCCCCTCTCCTTGTCCGCGGACGCCTGGTGGGGATAGATGTATTTTTATATTACGGTGTGGGAGGTTCATCCATCTTGGCACTGATGACACGAGGGAGAAAAGCAAAGAAAGAGAAACAATAGACAGATGGCTAACATGGAGGGGCTGCTCCTGCTGGTGCTTTAGATCCGCTGCGACAAAGAATCACCGTGTTCCAACTGCCGTATTGCAAACCGTCAGTGCAGTTCCACTGGTGCAGGTCAGAAGCCAAGAGAGGCACGACAGAGGGTCTTGATATCTACTCAATAGTATGTTTTGTTGCCTTGTCCAAGAGTCATTCCCTCTTTTTAATTTTTGTCCTTTCCTTTTTTTTTCTTTTCTTCTCCGTCCATGGAATATATTTCTTCTTCTTTCTTTCCCCTTTCTCTGCTACCAGCCCATCATCCATCCACTGTTCTGATCCCACGAGGAGGCCTTTCCAAGTCTTTGAGCTGACCAGTCATTCCAGTGAGCGAAAGATCGACCAGATAGAAGAGCGCCTCGGCTCCATAGAGAAACTCCTCCGCGAGCTCACCCTCACCAACCGCAATACCTTGCGCCTGCAGACCACCCTCCCTCTCCACGAGCACCCGCCTGCCGTCTCCCCAGATGCAGATCGCCCCTCGCCCTCGGGCACTGGACCAGAAGGAGGGAGAGGAGGAGGAGTAGGAGGAACAGCAGGACGACGGAGGAAAAGACGAGGAGGAGGGGATGGAGACTTCGACCTGGATCTAGACCTCGACGGCGATGGGGATGGGTCCGGCTCCAGCACGCCAGATGGCACCGCCGACCTGGACTCGTCCGCCTTTGAGGGCCACTCCTCCCTCACTGCCCACTCCCAGTTTGCCAGCGAGTTCCTCGAGAGCGCTGTCGAGCGTACCTCGCTGCGCGACGTCAACCCGAACATGGCCGCCGCCTTGTCTTCCCTCAGGCAGATCGTGGGCCTGTCTCAAAAGCAGCGCGGCGCCCGCACGTCGAATGCCGGTACCATCAACAATAACAACGCGGCGGCGGCGGCGGCAGCAGCAGCAGCAGCAGGAGGAGGAGCAGCAGCCGGATCCTCCTCCTCCTCCACCTCCACCAGGCGAGGGTCTGGCGCTGGCGGTGCCGGCAGCGCGAGGGACGTCCGGTTCGCCCACCAGCGTGTCCTGCCGCGTGGCGGGTTCCGTGAGCTCCCCATGCCTCCCGTGACCGCCGTGATCCCCATCCTGCGCGAGGTCAAGGAGACCCCTCCTGGCACCTTCACCCTCATCAGCGTGTGCTGCTTCATGGCCGTCGAGAATTTTGCCGAGGCCTGCCGCCGTGTCTATTTCGCCCTCGAGGACTTCAGCCACGCCACCTTTATCATCGTCAACGCCGGCCTGTACTACCTCTTTCAGGAGAAGAGCGTGACCGCGGCCACGGACGCGGCGGTGCGCGAGTACACTGGCTACTACGAGCTGTGCCGGGCCAACCTCGAGACGGGCCTCGCCCACCTGCGCTTCTTCCTGGGCGCCACCATGGAGACCATCGAGGCCCTCCTCCTGGGTGCCAGCTACGCCATCGAGGTGTCCCGCCCCAGCCTGGCCTGGCAGCTCAACACCACGGCCGCCCAGCTGTGCCAGGACCTGGGCTACCACCGCGTCACGGGCGGCACCGTGGGCGCCGACGGCAGCGAGCCCAGCAGCGAGACCACCGTCCTCGACGACAAGAAGGCCATCCTCTTCTGGTTCAGCTACATGCTCGACCGCGGCCTGGCCCTGCGCCTGGGCCGCGCCCCCATCATCCAGGACTTCGACGTCACCCTGCCCCGCGTCATCGGCCGCGTCAACGCCACCGAGATGTGGAAGGAGGTCCTGCGCCTGTGGATTGCCCACGCCGACGTCCAGGGCCAGATCTACGAGATGCTGTACAGCCCGGCCTCTCTGGCGCACCCGCCCGCCCGCCGCGCCGACGCCGCCCGCACCCTGGCCGCCCGCCTCAAGATGATCGAGGAGCAGGCCTCTCTGCTGCGCACGGGCGACATCAACCGTCATGCCAGGGACGGCACCGATGCGAGGAAGGTCGTGGTGGCCGAGATGGTCATGAAGAGCGACCAAGTTTCCTTCCTATCTAGCCTGACCCTCGTCTACAGGGCCATCCCCTCGCGCTTCGCTGGGGCGTCCACGTTCTCGGGCGAGTGCATCGACACGGCCCGCCTCGCCATGCAGACCCACGAGGAGTGCATGAAGCTGATGGGGTCCAACCTGTGGGTTGCTGCCTCGTACATCCACTGGTCTGTTCCTCCTTGCGCGTTGGATTTTTATTTTACTTTTTATTGTATTTCTTTTATATGGTTTTTTTTTTTTTTTTTTTTTTTTTTTTTTTTTTTTTTTTTTATTTTTTTTTTCTTTTTTTTTTTTTTTTTTTCTTTTCTTCTTTTTACCGCTCCGTGTAACTCACACGTTAGTTCTAAATTTTTTATATATTTTTTTTTTTTTTTTTTTT
>JACWST010000212.1:0-21707 GCA_014850475.1 Cryphonectria naterciae
TTTGGTGGTGGTTGTTTCATTTTTTTTTTTTTTTATTATTTTGTTGTCGGTTACGAATGCTTTTTTTTTTTTTTTTTTTTTTTTTTTTTTTTCCGTCTCTCACTCTGCTCTGGCACTGACTGCTGGTTGCTGGATGATAATTTCTCTCGAGTACAGTACTTGTCTTTTGTCATATCTTGTCTCATCTTCCTTCTGCACTTGTTGTGATGATTTCAGACTCAAGAAACCCGATGTGAATGCAACGTCTCATCATCTTTTCTCTCTCTCTCTCTCTCTTTTTTTTTTCCTGAAAAAAACAAAAGGAATCGACATCAAGAGGAAGTCAAATCAACAAGGGAACAATTCATGGTAATTTTTGATTTATTCGCCTTCTCTCTGCGAGCGCTGTATACCTGCTTTTCTGAGGAGAAGACATCACTCCCAGGGTCAACAAATGTTGTCTGGTTAAGTACTGTATTCTCTCTCTGTGTTTAGATACTTACTTGGTAAGTAGCAGTATTTCCAAGTATGCCGACTTCAACTGCCGGAGAGAGAATGATGAGTGAGCTTAGAGTTTCCTCGAAGTACACATTCTCCCGGTCGGTTCAAATTACCTTTGCTAAACTACTATGCGCAGCACCTATTTCCAATGCTGACTTGGTTTACTCCAATACTCCACAGGTGCATATGACCAATGCGTATAAATTCAGTCAGACCTTGAATTAGTCCCCTCTTCTCTTCATCATCATTCGAAAAGACGTGTGTAAATACCTCTCGACACACAAGTCTCGTCACCATGGTTTCCCCCTCTCTAGTCATCAAGGGCATACTCGTCCTGTTTCTTTTATACATTCTATACACGGTCATCTGGGAGCTCTTCTTCTCACCGCTGCGCAGGATCCCGGGCCCCCTCGCCGCCCGCTTCACCAGGCTGTGGTATCTCACCCGCGTGGCCAAGGCCAACTTCCATCATGAGAACACCGCCCTGCACCGCAAGTACGGCCCTCTGGTGCGCCTCAGCCCTAGCTACGTCAGCATCGACGACCCGAGCGCCATCAAGACCATCTATGGCGTATTCGCCAAGTACCCCAAGTCAGACTGGTACCAAGGGTTTCGGGCGCCCGGGAAGAATGTCACGACGCTCTTCTCGGAACAGGACAGCAAGGTGCACGCCGACAGCCGCAGGCATTTCCAGCGCGTCTACGACATGGGCTCGCTCCTGTCGTATGAGACGTTTGTAGACAAGTGCGCGGACCTCTTGGCCCAGAGGCTGGACGAGATGGCGACGACAGGCGCAAAAGAAGGAGGGGGAGGAGGAGGAGGAGGAGGAGGAGGATACCTTGTCGACATGGCGCACTGGTTCCAGGCGTACGCGTTCGACGTCATCGCGTGCATCACCTTTGGAGGCCGCTTCGGCTTCCTCGACGCGGGCGAGGACATCGGGGGTATGATGGCCCAGCTGCACGACGTCGTGCGGTACTCGAGCCTGGCTGGCATCTTTCCGAGGGTTCATGAGTGGATCTTTTACCCGTCGGCGAGGCTGGGCCTGTTCGGCTCGGCGGCGAGGGTGGCACACATGGACTTTGTGAGGAGGCGCATGGCGACCAGGGAGGAGGAGCGCAGGCTGGGCGGCGAGATGCCCAAGGCCCGCGCGGAGGGGCAGAACAGTAGCAGTATGCCGAGGGACCTCATGGATAGATTGTGGGACAGGCATGACGCGAACCCCGACAGGACGACCAAGTACCACATCTTCATGCTCGGGCTGGCAAACATCACGGCGGGCTCCGACACCACCGCCTCGACGCTGTCAGGCCTGCTGTACCACCTGCTCGTCAACCCACGCGTGCTCGCAGGGCTCGAGGAGGAGATCAGGGTGTTCACCAGGAGGGGAATGCTCTCGGAACGCCCGACCTTTGACGAGACCCGCCAGATGCCGTACCTCGACGCCGTGGTCAAGGAGGCCCTGCGCCTGCACTCAGCCGTCGGCCTGCCGCTGTGGCGCGTGGTGCCCGAGACCGGCATGGAGGTGGCCGGCCAGGTCCTCCCGGCCGGCACCAACGTCGGCATCAACGCGTGGACGGCACACAGAAACGAGGAGGTCTGGGGCCGCGACGCCGAGGCGTTCAGGCCGGAGCGCTGGCTCGAGGCACGGGCCGAGGCGGACGTCGGCGGGATCAACCAGGCCAGGTTGCAGAGGATGGAGGCGTATTACCTGCCCTTTGGCCTCGGTTCGAGGACGTGCATTGGGAGGCACATCAGCATCCTGGAGATCTCGAAGCTGGTGCCGAGGCTGCTGAGGGACTTTGCGTTCGAGCTGGCCAGGCCGGGCGAGGAGATGCAGTGTGAGGACTTCTGGTTTGTGCTGCCCAGATCTTTGTCTGTGCGAGTCAGGAGGAGAAGGCCCAGTCATGAGACTGCTTCAGAAGGCATGGAGCGGGAGGAGGCCTGATCGTGTAGCAGCAAGAATGGCCCACACAAAGAGCAAAGGACTGGGTACTCAGAGAATCCTGCTTGCTGGCCTTGGCAGCAGCTGAGTTGGTCCCAATATCATGCAAGGATTCTTGGCTGCAGAAGGGCATCAAACTTTGTGGTATGTGCTGCACATGCAAGGTGAGGCTATTTTGAAGCTATACCGAGGACGCGGTGGTGGTGGTGGTGACGTGCTGTGGACCCCTGCTATAGCAGCTGGTTGAGAAGGTACTAGAGTCAGGCCATGTGTGGGGGCGCCCCGGCTCAGGGTGACTGTAGACTGTGGGTGAAAGACCCACTGAAAAAAAGACCCCATTGCCGATAAGCGGAGAGAATAGGCCTGAGGTCTGGTCTGACGCACCCACAGCCAAACCACCTACAGTTGGGGTAAGTAGGATTTGGAGAAACCACCCTGCTGCTGCACCACCCGACATCAACAACCTCCACGCGAGTCTTTTTCGTGTGTGTGTTTTCCTTCCTTTTCTTTTCCCTCTCTTCTCTCGTCGAGCTTTCTTCTTCTGCCACCAATCCCCTTCCTCACCCCCGTCACCACCACCAGTCCACAGCTTCCAGAGCTCCTCCTTCCTTCCCACGACATCATCACCAGCATTCCAGCCAAGATGCTGCTCTCCTCTGTCCGAACTGCAGCTCGGCGAGCTTGTCTCGTCAACACCACAGCTCTGCGAGCTGCCTCCACTTGGGCCAAGGTCCCTCAGGGTCCTCCTGTGAGTCCAGACCAGATCAAGCTAGGATGCATGGCTGACTGCCTTTTTCATGTACCCTGCTAACCAAAGTCAACCATTTACAGGATGTAAGTGATGATTGTCTGTCTGCCTGCCACTAGGCAAGTCCCAGGGGAAACTGTGTGTGACTGACGAGAGCATCTTTTTCTTTTTGTCCCCAAACATCAGGCCATTCTTGGTATGTCTTGGTCACAACCACCTATGCAATGCCACACGACAGGCGACAGGCATCAATCAGACTGCTTTGCTGACACTCTGCTCTTTTTCCAATCTAGGCATCACCGAGGCGTTCAAGGCCGACAGCTTCGAGAAGAAGATCAACCTGGGTGCGTTGCCCCTTCGAGTCCTCCTCCTTCTCCTCAACAACCACATCCAGATGATCAAGAATCCAGAATATACTACTATACTGAGTGTACTGACGGGTCCTTCTCTTACCACCCCACAGGCGTTGGAGCCTACCGCGATGACAAGGGCAAGCCATACGTCCTGCCCTCCGTCCGCAAGGCGGAGGACAAGGTCGTCTCCTCCAACCTGAACAAGGAGTACGCCGGCATCACTGGTGTCCCCGAGTTCACCTCCGCCGCCGCCAAGCTGGCCTACGGAGAGGACAGCTCCGCCCTCAGCCGCATCGCCATCACGCAGTCCATCTCCGGCACTGGTGCCCTGCGCATCGGTGGAGCCTTCCTCTCCCGTTTCTACCCTGGCGCCAAGACGATTTACATCCCCACGCCTTCCTGGGCTAATCACGCTGCCGTCTTCAAGGATTCGGGCCTCACCGTGGAGAAGTACCGTTATTACAACAAAGACACGATCGGCCTCGACTTTGATGGCATGGTCGCCGACATCAAGGCGGCCCCCCAGGGCAGCATCTTCCTGCTGCACGCCTGCGCTCACAACCCCACCGGCGTCGATCCCACTCCCGACCAGTGGAAGGCCATCGAGACTGCCGTCCGCGAGGGCGAGCACTACGCCTTCTTCGACATGGCCTACCAGGGCTTCGCCAGCGGCGACATCAACCAGGACGCCTTTGCCCTGCGCTACTTTGTCGAGAAGGGCCACAACCCCTGCCTGGCCCAGTCTTTCGCCAAGAACATGGGTCTGTACGGCGAGCGCACCGGCGCCTTCTCCATCGTCTGCGAGTCTGCCGAGGAGAAGAAGCGCGTCGACTCGCAGATCAAGATCCTGGTCCGCCCCCTGTACTCCAACCCCCCCATCCACGGTGCCCGTATCGCCGCCGAGATCCTGAACAACCCGGACCTGTACAACGAGTGGCTGGTCGAGGTCAAGGGCATGGCCGACCGCATCATCAAGATGCGCGCCCTCCTCAAGGAGAACCTGGAGCAGCTCGGCTCCAAGCACGACTGGTCCCACATCACCAGCCAGATCGGCATGTTCGCCTACACCGGCCTGACCCCCGAGCAGATGGACGTGCTGGCCAAGGAGCACTCTGTCTACGCCACCAAGGACGGCCGCATCTCTGTTGCCGGTATCACCAGCGACAACGTCAGCCGCCTGGCCCAGGCCATCTACGCCGTCAAGGGCTAGAGAGATAACGACGGACAATGGGAATCTTCCTCTCTCTTGGGTGATTTGAATGAAAAATTTGGATGTGGGCCAGCCAAAGGGGATTTAGGGCTCTGCATAGAAAGTCGTGGTTTACTATTGATCCGGCGTGTACAAAACTTCGGTGCATCATTGGGAGGGGCGGGGAAAGAAGGGCATGATAGATGTTAAACGAACGTAGCACGAACAACAGGTCTAGACGGCAATTTCGTGAGAGGAAATAAAGAAACATACACGCATCTGCTCTAGCCAAGGGGAAACTTGATCCAGACATGCCAGAAGGAAAGTGACCTACTTCATTGTCGATGCAAGCGCGATACTTTTTCCCTATCACGACAACATCCCATTTTTTTGTGCACTCCGGAATCCTACCCCATACTCGTACACATGCCACTTACCACGGTACTTCACTACTACTACTACTACCACCACTATGCATGTACGCCAATATCCCCCCTTCCCCACCACCAGAATATAGGCCACTCTAGCCCAGAAAGAGGGTCTCACTCTCTCACATTGAAGTACCAGGCAGGTATTTTACTATCCCTACAGGCGGGGCCTCCTTGTGGCACCGAGGATTCAACTGTTCCTCCTCGTGAATGAAGGAGTGGCTGAGCAACCATCGCATCTCGAACCAAGAGAGGCGGGTAGGATTTGCTGTTGGACGGAGAGCAGGATCATAAACAAGACCAACATGCCGTTGAGAGTGGAGCAAGAAGCGTGGAAGAAGGGCAACCAAGGCCCAACCAAGCTCAAGCCCTCCAGGACGGACCTGAGGCGCATGAGCTTCAGACTACCATGTCCCAACATCTACCGGAGGAAGAGGACGCCTATCCCGGCTCTTCAGCTCTGCCCACCAGAATCCCACCAACCGACATGTAGTACGGAATGGGGCATGCTGGTATGGTGGCACTGGAGCACTTCCTTATTTCTCTCTCTCTTTTTCCTTGTGCTTTTCCCCAACGCGGCTGCAGCCTATTGGCTGCCTATGTCTTCTGTTTCAAAGGCCGTTGCGTGCGGCGCGGCTGAAGCTCGCCCCAAAAGTGAACAGCGGTCCGGGACCCGCTTCCTGCTGGCTGGTCACCAGCGAATACCAAGGGGCGTGCTGCTGTGGCGGCGGCCGTCGTAGGATTTCAGCCAGAGAGGCGAAGCCCAACAACAAACAACATGCATAAGTAGGAGGTTATTAGGACCCCTGCAGGAGGACCGTGAGTTGGGCCAACACAGCGTAAAGCGGGAATAATGTGCTGGGTCGTGTTACTGCATTCGGGGGGAGGAGGAGGGAGAGAGGGCTGAGGATATTCATTTAAATATCTCTTGCTGGCTCGCACTCCCTCTCAATATGAGCAAAGTTGCAAAATGCGTGGTAGGCTCGCTCTGCCTCCTTACCTCCTTCATTCTCTGCTCGTCAATCATTCTTTTTCCCCCTTCCTCTGTTTAACTCTCTCCGGCTCGTGTCACTTCTCAAGATGAAGCTGCCCGGCCTGCTCCTTGTGGCGCACGCCGCCTTCTTTGACGCTTGTCATGCCTTTCCCTTCTCCTCCTCCTCCTCCTCCTCCTCCTCCTCCCAGACACCAGGTTCGCTGAGGTTAGACCTCGCGCGGTCCCAAGACAAACGACCGCTGCTGAGAAGGCGAAGCACTACTGCCGACGGCTCGGTGCTAGCCGAGATAATGAACTGGGAAACAAGTTATATGATGAACGTGACCGTGGGCACGCCGCCGCAGGCCTTCACTCTGCTGCTTGATACGGGGAGCTCTGATCTCTGGCTGCCTGGAGCCGACTCTGCTGAGTGCCAGGCCGGAGACTGCACGTATGGAGAGTGTATGTTTTTTTTTCCGTCCCCCCCTCCCCCCCTTTTGCCGGCCCTTGCACTGTCTTGTGGTCCTTTCTTTCTTTTTTCCTCCTTCTCCCTCCCCTTTCTGTAGACTAACGCGTGCTGGTAATAGATAACATGAGCCTATCTTCCACAGCCAAGATGTACTTGGAGGACGAGTTTCTCGTCGCTTATGTGGATAAGTCTCAAGCAAGCGGAAGTTATATCGTACGCTACCACCGTTCAGCCTCCCCCCCACCCTTCCCCCCCCCCCTACGTTTACAGATGGGACTCGGGCTAACGGATCACATACATTCAAAGACCGACACTGTACGAATAGGAGGACAGGTGGTTTCGAACTGCGTAATGGGTTTGGCATCTAACCTTACCGACCTAACCTTTGGGCTGATTGGCGTTGGGTACCCATGGATCGAGGGCGTCACCGAGGACGATGCATACTATAACAACTTTCCTAGACAGCTCGTCAAGGACAACGTCATAAATACTATGGCGTATAGTCTTTGGTTAGATGATCTTGGTGAGTGGGCTCTTTCCATGCCTCTTTTCTTTGCCCCTACTCCCCTCTCTCTCTCTCTGTGCGTGTGTCTTAGTCCACAGTGAGTGAGCTGACTTCCTTTTCCTCTTCCAAACAGATGCGTCCCTCGGCTCGATCCTGTTCGGAGCCATAGATCGGTCCAAGTACCACGGCGAATTGACACTCCTGGACTTCTGGCGCAATCCTGGTTACGACATCGTCACACAGTTTCTCGTCATGATGTCGGGCATCACTGCTGTCAGTGACTCTGGATCTGACGCCCTGGGCTCCTCGTCTTTTCCCATTACTGCCCTGCTGGACTCGGGCACCAGTTTAAGCTATCTACCAAACGATGTCGCCTTCGAGATCATAGACGAGGTGGACGGAACTTACGACGAGGCTAATGATGTCGTAAAGGTCCCTTGCGACCTGCTCAACAGCACGGGATATTACTCCTTTGAACTGGGTGGACCAGGAGCGGCGGTTGTCAATGTCTCGATGAGTGATCTCGTATCCCTTGACACGACATGGGATTCGGGCACGCTCTGCGGGTTCGGACTCCACCCCATGGGCCAAGTCACCACGACCGTCACCCTCGGCGACACCTTTCTCAGGTCTGCATACGTCGTCTACGACCTGGCCAACAACCAGGCCGCCATCGCTCAGACCAACTTCGACGCGAAGCCCGAGGACTCGGAGATCGTCACCTTTGCAAGTCTTAGTGCTACTGTACCATATGCTACTCTGGCGCCGGGCAATGGGAACAACACCGGGGAGAAGGTCGCTGTGACGACCACGTTGGCGTCCTTGTCTGCAGCGGCGGGGTTCACCGATGTCCCGACTGCGGCTTCTGGTGCTTCCTCCTCGACGAGCAGCTCGAAGTCCTCGGGCTCGTCCTCGGGTTCCAAGGAGTCCGTGAGTATCGCTGGGCCCGCGATAGGTGGGGCTGCCGCGGGGGTCCTCTTGCTCGGTAGCGGTGCGTATGTGTGGAGGACAATGGCTGCCAAGAAGAAGAAGAAGTATGCCCAGGTCGAGACTACTCCTGCGGGGGCGGAGGCAGCCCACGCCGACGAGGCCAAGGTCCCTCTTGTACCGACGGAGGGGGAGTATAACCGGCTGAATCAAGTCCAGACGGCTTATAAGGATGACCAGGTGGCATAATTGGGGGTTTCCAAGTGTGCGTGATGCGCTCTTGAAAGGAAAATGGATATAAGATGTTATTTTCACTTGCTAACTATAATGATGGATAGGAAGATGACAGACAATATCATGGATAGTCAATCTACACCTAGTACAGAAGGTATTCACTCACTGAGAATATGATTACGAGACCTAAGGTGTGACGCATATGAACCAGTGTCTGCGTGGCATAATTATAAATTGTCAGCCCTACGCGTGACTCTTCGGCCTCGGCCTCGAGTACGGCAAAGTTGTCAAGGTTTCACTGCCGCACCACCATTCAACGAACAGACTGTTTCTTTGTCGGAACGTCACTGTTGGCTTGTCACAGAAGAAAGCCTCTCATGCCGCAATGCAGTGTATCACAAAGAACCGGTAGCTCATCTCTCGCCAACGACAAGGACAAAGCATGCGATTAGTTTCTTCCTGTCTTCCTTCCTCTTTCCCTGCTATTGAATAGACGAGGTGGCGGTTGCGTGCTCCGTTCACCTCTTGTATCATCCCTGAATTCATTTATTCCCTGATTATGGTGTAACTGTTGGTTATATATGATTTACGACGCAGCAAGACTCACGATTAGCAGCAACAACAGCTTGACTGTGCATCATACAGGATATTCATTCTTATGCATTTGTTCCAAAGACTTGATTAATCTCTTTTTCTTTGTCTTTTCTGTTCTTTGCCTTCCGAGTTTGTGTATCTCGACCTGTCTTCCTTTATAGAGATTCAACTCTGGAATAGTAACTTCCTATCCATTGAATGTCGGGCCACCCATCTCCAGGACAAGACAGCAAAGCGTTCACGCACTACTATTGCAAACTTTCACGACGATATCTTTCGACTTGACTGACTCCACCTGTTTCGACCCCTTGACTGTTAATCCTCAGGGAATCTCCCGCTTCCACAGTGGACAAGTCAACGAGATTCCACTCCTCGGTATGTTCTCCTCCTCTTCGTCCAGGCGATCCTCCCGGCCAACGGAGGGTCCCGCATTTCCTCCTGGCCATGACCAGCCATTCGATCGAAACTCCTTCGGCAGGATGGATTATCCCACGACCTCTGCCTTCGACCATCGTGACTCTGGCAGCACACACCAACAGGGACATGTGCCTGGTCCCTATCGCCGCGAGTCTTTCGCACATTCCTCTCTGAATGACGGCTCCTTTGCCCTGGACAGCACTATTACTTTCTCCACCCCTGACCAGTATGCCTCTCCTCCTTCTCACCGCCACCACGAGGGATCCTTCGAGATGCATGACCTCAAGCAACAGCAGCAACAATCATCGATCCCTCTAACAACACAGCAGCCCTTGTATGACTATGCTGCGCTTCCAGGCGAGATCACACCCTACCTCGGCCTCCGCGCGAGGCTGTCGCAGGTTCCGATCAATAGGTGGACGGTGTTGCTGCTGCTCGTCCTCGTGCGGATTCTTATCTTGTTCGGGCAGCTGAACACGAACCTCGTGAGTGCACAGCAGGAGGCCACAGCGGCTTGTTCCAGGGTGGAGGATATTGGGTCTACCTTGGCCTCGATGCCACATTATCTCTCTGCTGGTGGTAAGTCTCTCGTAACGTCCTATGAATAGAACACTTCTTATTTTTTCTCTTCTTGTGTGCTAATTCTTTATGACTATAGTCAACAAACTCGTCGCTGGGGGCGTCACCGACACCGTCCGCGGCCTAGTCAAACTTCTCATCATGATTGTCAACGCTGTCATGCAGACCATCATGTTCTTCATTAACTTCGAGTACGGCACGATTGCCTGTGTGGCTGATGATTTCATCCACGGCCTCATCACCGTCGCCTCAGACGCCATTGGCGCCTTGCTCAAAGAGCTGAGCACAGGGCTCAAGGACATCGCCGATGGCCTGAGCAGTGCCGTCTCTGGAATAGACAATGCCATCAAGGGAATCGAAAACACTGTCAACAGCATACCGTTTGCGCCTCACATCGACTGGCCCGACCTGGATGCCCTCGACAGTGGAATTTCTTCCCTGAGAACTTACCAGGGCATCGATTCCAATCAGACCATTGCCGCGATTGATCACTTCAACCAGACCGTGCCAGACTTTGACCAGCTCGAGACAGACGTCCGGTCGGTGATCAACATCCCCTTCAAGGCTGTCGAGTCGCTGCTCAACGAGTCCCTCGGGAACTGGACCATGGACCCTTCCGTTTTTCCCACGGCGAGCAAGCAGACCCTCACCTTCTGCACGGGCAACGACGCCCTCACGAAGTTCTTTGACGCTCTCTTCACGGCCGTCAAGGACACCAAGACCATTGCGATCGTCAGCCTTGTTCTTGCTGCTGTCCTCGCTGCCGTCGTCATGGCCTGGTGGGAGATCAAAAGATACCAGAGGTCCGTGGCCATGGCGCAGACCACGCTCCACCGCCGCGAGCCCATGGACATCGTCTACATCGCAGGCCGTCCCCTGACGGCGCGCACAGGCCTCTGGATCGCGGAGAAAGCCTCGGCAGACCCGAGACGCCAGATGCTCATCCGGTGGTGCATCGCCTACGCGACGACCTACACGGCGCTCTTCGTCCTGTCGCTGGCCCTCGCAGGTGCATTCTCTGTGCTCTGTCAGTTCCTGGTCATGCGAGCCGTGCAGAAAGAAGCTCCCGTTCTGTCGCAGGAGGTAGGCGGCTTCGTGGCGGACGTCGTTGATAGACTGGAGGGGATCTCAGCGTCGTGGGCCAACGAGAGTAATCAGGCCATTGCGCACTTTCAGGATGACATCAACGGCAGAGTCCTCGTATACGTCGCCAGCGCGACGGATGCAGTCATCAACGTGATCAATGTCTTTGAGAACAAAACGGAGCAGATTCTGGGGGAGGCCCTCGGCGCTGTGCCTCAGCTGGAGAACTTTGCCGACGGGCTGCTCGACTGTATCCTGATCGACAAACTGGACGAAGCGAAGAACGGCATGGAATGGATACACCAACACGCACAGGTCTCCTTTCCAGAGTTTCCCACGGACGTCTTCTCGTTGGGCACTACCATGAACTCTTCTTCTGCGGGAGACAACTCAAGCGTGGCCAGCCTCCTCGCCAGCTCAGGCAACAACACGGCAGACGACATCACAGGCGCCATCGACAAGGTCATTGCCGCCCTCCGGACCAACATCATCACGGAGGGCCTCATCGCGCTCGTGTTGATGTTTATTTATATCGCGTACGTCTTCTTTGCCGTCGCACAGGCGGCGCTGAGGATGTGCTGCGTTCGAGAACGGTATGGGACCTAATTATACTTAATTTCTGGAGATGATTTCTTTTCTTTTATCTTTTATAAAACAAACCCCAGTTTCAACGGTGTGGACCTCTTGAGGGGCTAACAAAAATGGCCTCTTCTCTCTGGGGCCTATTACTTACTCACAGACTAATATCACCAAGCGAAATCGATGGCACGTCTTCCAGCATCGGCAACCGGCATGGGCAGACACAAGACTCGTCGGATGACGAGACCAGAATGTCTTCGAGTACACTGAGATCCCTGCCACGTCGAGGATCGTCTATGCCTGATGTTTCTGAGGCCACGCTGATGGGTGATGGCTCAGAAAGAGCAGAGGACGGTCTTGGGAGAGCGAAGGCGCCGGCGGGCCCTCGGCCTGTGGAGGTTGAGTCGATACTATCAGAAGGGAACCCGTTCGGCTATGATGTATGTACGTTGGACAATAATGAGGGAGGCGAGAGGAAGGACGTCCATGTGATCCATGATAAATCAAAAGACGGGGAAGAGATCAATCTGACTCCGCGAAGAGGTCACTTCTTCAGAGAGGACGGAGACGGCTACTAGGATATTGAACATGGAGGCCTGCCTTTATGTTGGCATCTGCGCATAGCTTTAGTATATGACGTCTAAATGGATGAAAGAAATATGTTCTGCATGATTCCTGTTTGCTTTGCCCCCCCCCCCCCCTTCTTGTTCTCTTCAATTTTTATGCGCTCATCTACTGGAGGCGTAATTATAAGGATACAGATAAAATCCTTCACAGCGTCAAGGAAACGTTGAAAGAGGCACAGCACCCCAGAAAGTCGTTTTTCTTTGGCGACGACACCTACCTCTCTTAACTATTACCTCGTCCCACTCGGCCACATCGCACGCAAACAACAATCTCGCTGTTCCCCATCGGCGTCAGTGGTTTTCGCAGCCATCTTGGACGCATCGAGCGCAAGCTGGGTCTTGACATACCTGAGCCTGCATCAAAGGACCTGTAGGATCATTCGAGAGAGGAGCGAAGAAAGCGAAGACACCTACGAGTACTACATATCTTAGAATACAAAATGGGCACCCGAGAAATCACAAAGACCTGGTTGCAATCTACTTTAGTTTGGATGTTGAAAAGAGGGAGGGGGAGATTATAGTTGTGCGTTGGCGGATCTCACTTATATCGAGCCTCGCCTGTATGTATGTCGAGCATCTTCTCTCATGAAGAAGTTACAGAAGTTCATTCCGCTGCTACACATTGTGGGGGGGGGGGGTGGCGATAAGCAATAGCGGCACGCTGCATTAGCATCATACATACGTACATACTACTTACTTTAAGTAAGTGTACTTGGTTAACTAGTAGACCAGGGCCCCTCCACTGTGTCATCGCACCCCCACCACACCCACTAACCCACTGCCACCCACTGAGGGGCAGATGCTGAGAGGCCGAAGACGGGACCGGGGATCAGTTGCAGGGGGGCGTGGTTCTACTATGACTGTTCTACTACTACTGTATTTGGCCCCGAATAAGAAATTTGGTGACTCAAGAAAGAGACCCTTTACCCTTGACATCCTCTCCCAACTCTCGTGTTCTGCTGCTCTTGTACACTTTTCATAGAGCCAATTGAACGTGTGAGATCACCATGGAGGCACTCAAGCAGACTTTCCAGCGATGCAAGGCGGAGAAGAGGGTATGTCCAGCGCTCTTTTCACCCACCACCACCACCGACGAACACCTCGTCAAGGAAGACCTCGCAGTTTACTGACGCTCGCAATGCGGCCAACAACAGAGCGCCTTGGTCACATACGTGACGGCTGGCTATCCCAAGGCCGAGGATACGCCTCAGATCATGCTGGCTATGGAGAAGGGAGGCTCTGGTACGTTTCTGGTCTCTCCGCTATGCTTCTTCTTCTTCTTCTTCCTCTTGTCGAAAAATTGTGCCTCTGGGCTAACTTGCGTTGCGACTGGCAGATATCATCGAGCTCGGAGTGCCCTTCACAGACCCTATTGCAGACGGACCCACGATCCAAACCTCCAACACTGTCAGTTGGAAACAATACAATCCATGACCACTCCAAGAAATCCTCCTAGCTTCGCTGACCACAAGGATCAGGTCGCCCTCGAAAACGGTGTCACGCTGGCCACCACTCTCCAGATCGTTCGCGATGCCCGGAAGCAGGGACTCAAGACCCCCGTGCTGCTGATGGGCTACTACAACCCTATGCGCGCATACGGCGAGGAGAGGCTACTGCAGGACTGTAAGGAAGCTGGCGTCAACGGGTTCATTCTCGTTGATCTGCCCCCGGAGGAGGCCATCTCCTTCCGGAAGCTCTGCTCGAGCGCAGGGTGAGTCAAAGAGACCACAGTCATCCCGATATGGACACACACACACACACACACACACACACAACCCGCATCGCAGATTACTCACACCCGCTCTACACAGTCTCTCCTATATCCCCCTGATCGCACCGGCCACTTCCGAGAACCGTATGCGCATCCTCTGCCAGCTGGCCGACTCCTTCATCTATGTCGTCTCCCGCATGGGCGTCACTGGCGCATCAGGCACCATGAACGCGGACCTGCCCAAGCTGCTCGACCGCATCAAGAAGTACTCTGGCGACAAGCCTGCCGCCGTCGGCTTCGGTGTCTCCACCCGTGACCACTTCGTCAGCGTGGCACATATCGCGGACGGCGTGGTCGTGGGCAGCATGATCGTTACTACCCTGCAAAAGGCACCAGAGGGCCAGGGTCCGAAGGCTGTCCAGGAATACTGCTCCTACTTGTGCGGTCGCACGCCCGAGGAGGATCTGACAAGGGAGGTGGGCGTCGTTGAGGCCATCGCGCATGCGAAGGAGCCCAGCAGCGCGCCTACGGTCAGTGCCGTGGTTACAGACGGCGATGTCGAGGGCGACGATGCTGCGCTCGTAGCACAGCTCGCCCACATGCACAACAAGATTCCCGACCGCTTTGGTGAGTTTGGAGGGCAGTACGTGCCTGAGTCGCTCATGGACTGTCTGTCCGAGCTGGAGGACGGCTTCAACAAGATCAAGGACGACCCGGTGTTCTGGGAGGAGTTCAGGTCGTACTACCCGTACATGGGCCGCCCGGGCCACCTGCACCTTGCTGAGCGCCTGACCAAGCATGCCGGTGGTGCAAACATCTGGCTCAAGAGAGAGGATCTGAACCACACGGGCAGCCACAAGATCAACAATGCCATCGGTCAGATCCTGTTGGCAAGAAAGCTGGGTAAGACCAAGATCATCGCCGAGACTGGTGCTGGTCAGCACGGTGTTGCGACGGCGACGGTGTGCGCCAAGTTTGGCATGGAGTGCACAGTGTACATGGGCGCGGTAAGTCGAATTGCCATATCCCGTTTTTTGAAGCAAAAGAAATAAGAGAGAGAGGAAAAACAAGGCGCTGACCAATATACAGGAAGATGTGAGACGCCAAGCTCTGAATGTGTTCCGCATGAAGCTGCTCGGTGCCAAGGTCGTCGCCGTCGAGGCCGGCAGCAAGACGCTCCGGGACGCCGTCAACGAGGCCATGCGGTCCTGGGTAGTGCACCTTGAGGACACCCATTACATTATTGGATCAGCCATCGGGCCACACCCCTTCCCGACCATCGTGCGGACGTTCCAGTCGGTCATCGGTAATGAGACCAAGGAGCAGATGCTTGCGAAACGGGGCAAGCTGCCCGACGCTGTCGTCGCATGTGTTGGTGGAGGTAGCAATGCCGTGGGCATGTTTTACCCCTTCTCCAACGACCCCTCCGTCAAGCTTCTTGGCGTCGAGGCCGGTGGTGACGGTCTCGACACCAACCGCCACTCGGCCACGCTATCGGGAGGCTCCAAGGGCGTGCTGCACGGTGTGAAGACATATGTGCTCCAGAACGAGCACGGCCAGATCCAGGACACGCACTCCGTGTCTGCTGGCCTGGACTACCCGGCCGTCGGACCGGAGCTGTCATCCTGGAAGGACAGCGAGCGCGCCAAGTTCATCGCCGCGACGGATGAGCAGGCGTTCCTGGGCTTCCGCCTCATCAGCGAGCTGGAGGGTATCATCCCCGCGCTGGAGTCGGCACACGGTATCTACGGAGGTCTCGAGCTGGCCAAGACGATGAGCCCGGACCAGGACATCGTGATCTGTCTCAGTGGTCGCGGTGACAAGGACGTGCAGAGTGTTGCGGATGAGCTGCCCAAGATCGGACCCAAGATTGGCTGGGACTTGCGATTTTAGATGTACATCTATCTATAAGGGGTGTCTTGGGAAAATTTGCCTTGGCTGAAGAGCATACCACGAGGTAAGGGATCTTGGGTTATGTCGGTATTTGTAGATATCAAATGTTGTCTTAAATGTCAATAGAAAAGAACAGAAAAATTCATGGACTGGGTTGTACATGGCACCTCAGATTCTCTCGATCGATGATGCTCTAGATATCTTTATAATTGTTTTCCTTTACTTTTTTGGTCTCGTGCGCACTACATGCATATGCTCTCTCTCTCTCTCTCTCTCTCTCTCTCTTCCATCAGGAAGATTATAATCTGCCCTCATCTGGACCCAGGGTAAACTCCTCTCCGGCACCCAGCATACGATCCATCTCCACAATCATCTGCTGCCTCTGGGCGTCATCCGCCGCCTTCACCATCTCATCTGCCGCCAACATCTCGGCCTCGATCTCGGCCTCCGTCTTTGGTATCAACCCCAGCTGTTTCCTCTGCTTGATGAACCTCTCCCGCACGGCATCGCTCTGCATAAGCCTCCACCGCAGCTTCCACCCCCAGGGCCCCAGGTCCTTGATCCGCTGCGCCTTGTCCCCGAGCAGGTACTCATCCAACCCCCCACACTTGTCAATCGTCCGCAGCACGCGCGTCGTCACCCGGGTCTGCACGAAGCACTGCAGGGCCGGCGACCACAGCCGCTTCCGCTGGACGTTGGGGCGCCATTTGCGGTGTGTCTTGACGTTCCACTTCTCGGAGACGTTGTTACCGAACTGCATGCGCGCGGACCCGTACAGGCCTGCGTTGGACTGCTTGTAGATCTTGCGCGGGCCGTAGGGGTAGGCGGGGATGTGCTCGTCACGGGCGTGCGGCTTGGGGATGGGCAGGCTTGCGCCCTGGAGGTCGCGGGGGATGCCCTGGCGCGGGTAGCCCGTGGCGAGGGCGGCTGGCGAGGTGCTGAAGCATCGTGCTGTTGCTGATGTCGCCGTCGTCGCCGTCGTCTTCGTCGTCCTTGAGGCTATTGAGGCGGCTGCGAGGGAGGTCTGGGCTGTTTGTTGCGAGGGGAGGAGGAAGTGGGGTGTTGTCGGCCTGGGGAGGAGGAGGCCAAACCGCAGCGTAGAAGCCATGATGATGATTGCAGTCGAATTGGCCCGAGTAATAGATGGGTATGTAAATTGCTATCGGCTGGCCATTGGCAAAATATTGTCGTGTAGGGGGCTACGTTGTAGCGGGCGTGGAGCCTGGGCGCAGGTGGTGGGCGCGGTTTTGGTTGGGGTTCCAAAGTTTGGCAGGAGAGCTCTGGAGGCGCTGAAGCTTTACAGCGGTAGTCCCGAAACTTCCCAAGCCTCGCGCCAGCAGGTCCGCTGCGGCACCGCTGCGGTCACGTGAGCACCCGACTTTCCAACCCAAACCGACCACGCGTCGATATCCACGAACAACGCGTCAACCGATCTGGCCTGAACACACGAGGACTACACTGTCATAATGCTACCGCCCGTGGAAGAATCCGTGCTGAAGAGCAACCCTGAGTTTGCGGCTCTCCACAGCACAATCACAACGGCCATTTTGAATTCAGACGGGACAACCAAGGATGACCAGAGCAGAGCGGCCAGGGAAAGAGAGGCAGTTCGCAAGGCATGTCATTTTTTTTTAGGGGAATTTTCTCTCTTCTTTTTCTGACTTTAGAACACAGGAACTTGATGTCTACCGATTAAGATCCGCCAGGCAATATCTCCTGGCTCAAGCCATCTCTTCCGCAGCACCTCCTGAGCCAAGAACAGAAACAGCCAGGAGGGGGAAGCCCTCATCAACATCCCTACCAGAGCCATTGCTCGACCTCTTGCTGCTCCTGCCGCCATTCCTCACCAATGCCGAGCAGCTCTCCCAGGAGAGCCTCTCGTTGTTGCTGTCCAGTCCGCCTTTCTCGTCACTCGACGATCTCCTGCCTGACCTAGCAACCCTCATCTCCAGCAACCTGCAGTCCTCCGCCGTTCAGCTCGCCCGCGCCGCAAACCCAAACACTAACGCCTCCTTCCTCCACCGGCAGATCGCCTCCGTCCCAGACCACATCAGCACCCTCTCGTCCGCCGCGAGCCAGCAGTTCGCCAGCCTAGCCGAGGCCCGCCTGGCAGCCGCCCACTCCCTGATCACGCTCCTCGACAGACATGCCCAGGCGCTGAGCAGCCTCATCCGCTCCCTCGAGGCCAAGCACGGCGGCGTCGCCCGGTCCCTGGAGCTGCGCGCCGCCGAGGTAGCACTGGAGGCGCAGCGCGGGGAGATGGCCGTCGAGACGGTGCTGTGGGGCGTGCGCAGGGATGTGTACACGCCTGAGGTGCGCGATGCGTTGCGGAACTACGCGGATCATGTCCGGGATGGGCAGCGGCGGCTGCGGGAGGCGGCCAGGGCGGCGGAGGCGGAACTGGGGGCGTATGGCGTTCGGCTTGATGACGAGGAGGAGGAGGGTGGTGACCTGGTCAGGGAGAGGAGGTTTAGGGAGATTGCGAGGGCGCATCGGGACGTGAGGAGGCAGATTGATGAGGCCAAGAGGGACTTATCACGTCTCCGCTGATGCAGGCTTGGCTCGTTTTTGGCTGAGACATACCGAGACCATCGCTGTTGCGGCTACACTGCAGCATTCTTTGGTCACTACACAGGAGCCAAGAAGATCTCCTTGCTCTAGCTACGCTTCTTGGTATGTCAACTCAAGCTGAGCACCTCTGTTCCGTCCCCAAGCTCACGCCGATCAAGATTTACCATAGGTCTAGCGTTACTTAGACTCGCTTTCCCCGCACGTCTTGACCTTTCTTTTCTGCATTGGCTTTCCCACTTCGTCAGCTCTAGAGTTCCCTGCCCACGGCTGCGTCATCATGAGACGTGTGTCGCCGCGTAGAACCCACGCGTACTGCAGTTGCCAAGGGCTTACTGTGCATACAGCATGGTTGCCTTGTGTTGCGTGGGGGAATTCTTGACTGCATAAGACGGCCAAACAACGGCAGCGTGATTGACCCGTCTTACTCGCTGCCCAACAATTGGGCACCTTACGAGTCACACTACCTCTGCGGTTTGACAGCGGTCAACTTGGTGAAACAGTCGAGTTCAAAGTAATGAGTTTGGGGATTAGGAAGTTTATCTGAATCAAAAGAGGGTGTGAAAGATTTCATCTCAGACTGGTTCATGGTCTTCATACTATTTACTTACATAGTATTATGACGAGAGAGAATCATAGGGTTAGGGTTGTCTCAGCAGCAAAGCCGTTTTGCTACCCCCTCCTACAGCCTCCTCATGTAATTACGTTTCGAGTACCTCGTTTGGCGTTATAATTATAAATATCTGCAAACAATCAGACATTTCTGGTCTGAAATATCCTGATTGAAATTCTTTTGTAGTTTTCCAAGTTTGCACGAAATTGAACTCCTCCAAGATCTCAAGTACATACACAATTGCCATTCAATCTGCCGAGATGCTTCAGCAGACCCGCTTCGCCCACGACCTGGCCAGGCTGCTCACACCCCTCCCATGCCGTGCTCCCGGCAGCAGCCACGAGGCTGGCTCCTCTCAGCCCGACGTAGCATCCTGGTACAATACTCCTGGGGTCACAGTCGCCGCCGCCACTTCATCAGCAGCGGCTCGTGGCTCCAACATCTGTCACGCCGAATGGGGCGCCAGACAACTCCCCAGCGGACCCTCTCCCGATGCAGACACGCTCTTCCAGGCCTGTTCCATCTCCAAGCCCTTCCAGAGCCTGGCCATCCTCCACTACATCAGCGAGGGGACTATCTCGAGCCTTGACGACCCCGTCAAGCTGTATCTATCCGAGGCAACCTACCGCACGCTCCTCGACACTTCGGTCCGAAGGGGCATGCCCGAGAAGCTGGCCGCCCAGATGCTCGACAGGACCACCATCGCGCAGCTCCTCTCGCACACGGCGGGCACATCGGCCTCGGGCTTCCTGGGCTACCCGGAACCGAGCAGCCGTGTGCCCTCGACGACAGAGGTCCTGCAGGGTGGCTTTGGCAAGGCAAACAGCCCGGCTGTGTACGTCCACGCCCTGCCCGGCGTGCAGTTTGAGTACTCTGGCGGGGGGTCGACGGTCCTGCAGGCCATGCTGGAGAACGTCGGTGCCGGCGACGGCTTCGGCTCGTTTGCGGAGCTGATGAGGGCCAAGGTCCTGGAGCCGCTGGGCATGACGCGGTCCTTTTATTGCGGCGGCGTCCGCCTCCCACGGGCCGAGGGGAACTACGCCACGGGCTACCATAACGGTGTACATGCCCTGGAGGCTGGCGAGTATCACATCCACCCAGAGCAAGGCGCTGCCGGGCTCTGGACGACGTCTGTGGATCTCGTCAAGGGCGTGACGGGCTTTGCTCACGCGCTGCTCGGGACTGCCGAGGCCATCAAGCTGAACGGGAAGCCGTGGATCCGGCCAGAAGTGGCCCAGGTCATCCTGCAGAAGCGGTCAGAACTCGGCCACGGAGGTAGTTCGTACTACTGTGGCTTCAATGTCGCCTTCTTTGATGGGAAAGACGACTTCGCGAGGGATGAGAACCTGGTGAGGATCTCACATGCCGGGGGGAACTATGGCTATCGATGCTGGGCAGCGGCTGTGCTTCCCCTCCCAGACAAGATCGATGCGAGTCAACAAATGGACAAGGATATCACCGTTCATGCACAGGCAATCATGACAAACTCTAACTATGGCGGGGAAATTGTTGGTCCACTGATGTTCGCCATCGGCGAGATGCTCGACAGCCCTCTCGGACCAGGAGGGACAGGCTCGTACCAAGAATTCACGCCCTTGATTGCTCTCGAGGAGGAGCAGGATACGACAACAGCGGCAGAGCCCGGCTTGGATGCGTACGAGGGAGAGTGGGAGGTCAAGGACAGGTGTCAGACGCTCCGTCTCGTGACGAGACCGAGGCCTGTTGTCATATTTAGCCATCTGCAGGACGTCGAGCTTCCGCTCTTGGCGGTGGCAGCGAGGAGAGGTCCTGGCTTTGTGAGGCTGCGCGCCAGTTCTCTTGACGTCGTCCTCGAGTTTGGGCGCCAGAAGGGGGACGGTGAGGCATCTTTAACGCTGTGTACTGCTGGCTCTAGGATCAAGTGCTCCAAGCTGCGTTCAGGATAATGAGAGCCTCAACAAGGCCGGATGTTTGGTCTGAAAATCTGGATATATCACCGTAGAATAAGACTAGTAAACGCACTGTTGTCTGGTGTACATGAAAGGCAATATGGAATTGTTTTTTTTTTTTATTGATCCATCTCTTTCATATATGTTATACCATTGGCTGAATAGCCCAGGCAACCCTAACCCTGGTGTTTCCTTTACAATATACTCTATAGTTGATTCATGTTTTCTGGATTTAGCAGTGCTCATCAAGCATGATGCCGAATGCTGGAAAGGCATGTGGTAGAAGACCAATATTACTTGGATAGATAAATTACCCATCAATGAACGCCGAACCATCTTTTGTTATCAACAGATTCAGAGGTGGCTTGGAAGCAAGTATTTCCCGTTCATAGTGATGAAATCATCATCAGCCGCCCAGCCAGTCAATTCAGGCTGGTGTCAATCAACCAATCACACACAGCATGCCTGTCACCTTGAAAAAATGTTTCGCATTTGTCTGTGGCTCTTTTGGTTTTCCTACAATATGTTCATCAGGAAGTTACGTAGTCAATTGTAGCGTGGCTTGTAACAGCGTACCGCCAACATTGAACCTTGTCATAGCACCAAAGGTTCATAAGGTGCCATCCGAGATGGGCGCCTCCGAGGACTCCTTGGGGTCGGGGGGCAAATGCCGAACAGATTTTCTCTTTTTCCCCGTTGTGGCTGAGCCGGCCGAAAACACGCCTCACACGGCTTTCTTTTTTTTTTTTTTTTTTTTTTTTTTTTTTTTTTTTTTTTTTTTTTATTTTTTTTTTTTCCCTCTTTTTTTCTACGGCGGCGGCGTTAAAACACAAAAGCCGGGCCTCTGCCGCCTGGATTTTGGGGT